>CAJQZM010024818.1:0-11041 GCA_907164665.1 Colias nastes
TAAATTAATCTAGTAGATATTAAAGAAATGCACAACATCATGGCATACAAAGACGTCAATGGAATATTGTTTTAAAACATCGCTCTAAATTCTATTCTTTGAATAAATTCTCACAATATCCTTTAATTATAATTGCCCTTTCAAATTCCATTAATTTCGTCACAGATTGTATGTATTACAAAGTTCAAGTAATTATTTCAGTATCAAACACTTGAGAAATGTCGAGGGCAATGACCGTAAGCCCAACGACCCAGTCATTAAACGGTATCTGAAAAGTAAATAAAGTAAACTTTAAGATGAATTATACAAAACTAGCTGTGCCCCGCGGTTTTACCCGCGTTTTCAAATAAAAACCCGTGTGGTTCCGGTTCCTGTGGGATTTCAGGGATAAAACCTATCCTATATGTTAATCCAAATTACCCTCTATGTGTGTGCCAAATTTCATTGTAATCGGTTCAGTAGTGTTTGCGTGAAAGAGTAACAAACATCCATACATACATACTCACAAACTTTCGCATTTATAATATTACTAGCTTTCCGCCCGCGGCTTCGCCCGCATTTTCAAAGATAAACCCGCATAGTTCCCGTTCCCGTGGGATTTCCGGGATAAAACCTATCCTATGTGTTAATCCAAGTTACCCTCTATATGTGTGCTAATCATAGAGATCTAGAGAGATGCCAATCGCTTGCGCTGAGTACGAAACCTGGTGTCTCATAACAAATTTACGCACACAACAGTAAACAAATAAAAACAATACTTCGCGTTGTGTGCGTGTCATCACACAAAAATTTGAGAGCGACTATTCGTTCGCACACTAGATTGTAAGTAACGTACGTATACAGCACCACACAGCCGCAAGATATGCGTTTACGATAGGGATTGCTTGTCGATAAAATGAGAAACGTTAAAATTAAAACAATTTATAGGCAATACAGTAACTAGGTAGAAAATAGAAATGGACACCTTGATGGTAGCATTCATGGTGATGAAGTACATAAAGCATTGCCTATTGACTTATTGTAAAGTAATATAAGTATGAAATAAGTGACTTCTTTTTTTAATCCATGTATAATAATTACTATAAAATTATTGCTCGAGTACCTATCAAATAATAATAATACAATCAGATATTAAGCTAATAGTAATACATTATGATATAAAAATAAGGTAGTAAAATAATACATAATACGATAAAAAATCCGAATCTTATCGACATGGACACACTCGACGCGCATCCTCAACTAACGACCGCGAGCAGCGGCCGTACAGACCCCGTACTACACGATCGAACGTTTTTGTTAGCTTTAGTATGTTCATTATACATTGCGGTATTCGAACTTCGCGTTTGAATAGAGTCACGTACAGAAGAAGCATTGTAAACTATTTACATAAATTATTGTGACTGTCGTTCTGTCACATAATGAAAGCAAGAAATCACTCTACGTAATATTGTTTTTGAAATTTTAGTAAGAAAATCGTATAATTTTCAGTACTTACCGATGGTATGTGATTCCATTTGACTTAAAGTTGCTGGTTTCACTTCGGTTTTTACAAACTTTAACGGAACAACACGGCATTGTCAAATAATACCCGGCCGACGGTCGAACGTCAACTGAATGCAACAAACAGCATGTGTTCTTTTTTTGGGCATATTGCTGCGACACCGGCCCCGCCCCCTAACCATATCTCCCTTTAGTTTCTGTGATCTGTGGTGCTAATATTCATTGTAATCGGTTCAGTAGTTTTTGCGTGAAAGAGTAACAAACATCCATACATCCATACTTACAAACTTTCACATTTATAATATTAATAGGATATTAGTAGGATAATACGTTTTGTTATAAAAAAAATACTATGTACTTAAGGTTACATACCAAATTTACGCTTACGCACTCATGCACCGAAATTCTGCTAATATACACAATCATTATGATATTGTGTTTTAAATCGCTCTATATTGATGAATTTAACAGATTAATGAACTAATTTGCATATAATATTATGTTGGCATTTTACCTTAATTTCTCGATATTTTCGATTATCCGGGATAATATTAGTATTGCAGTTGAACAATTCAAAAATAGTAGTGATATATTATGTATTGTTCAATGCTTAAATAATAGTTATACATAGCATAAATATAAACAATAAATTAAACAATTCGAAAATTATAATAAGTAAGTAAAAACTCAAATTTTAACACAACCGCAAAAAATAATGTTCTGCTTTGACGCCTAATTTAAAAATGTATTACCTGTTATATGTTAATCTTTTTAAATATTTTCATCACAATGGTCTTGATTTTATATGTTTTTACAAGTGATAAGGGAACCCAGGAGTTTATCTCTGTCATGCGATTTTGAAAGACGCTAATTGTACTGAGATTTTTTCTGATAAAGGACAAGTTCATTGAGAACGAATTAAATTATTCAAAAATCGATAATTTTATTTGAACATTCAATTATAAAAAAAGAAAAGTAGGTAATTATTTATGATATTCGTCAAAAATATTCTTGAATTATTAACTTTGAAAAATTCGTCGTTCATATAGAATTTTTGTTTACCAATTCAAAAACTGCTAAAGGTTTTTCAACAGAGACATTTAAAAGAGGATTTATTTACCAACTCATACACATTCTAAAGACTCATTTAACACCAAAAGTAAAGAGGATTAAATGTATCATCCCAGAGAAAAAACGATCTGAAGCCTCCTATAGTTAGCAGAAAAGAATTTATCTCCAGGCGTGTAAAAAGCTTTTGATAAAAATTCGATTAAGTAATATATGAGATAGAAATTGTCGACCTTCGTCCCTTCTCAACGATGTTACAGGGCCGGCGATCGACCTTTGCAGTTTGACCTTTGTGTGGCGTATTATAATCATTTTTCATCTTTTGCAACTTATTTATAATCCCTTTTTATAGGCGTGTGACATTTTATTTGTCTACCAATATTTATGGCTTATGAATAAATAACTTAAAATCTATATTCGTTCAGTTTATAACAATGTTGTTCTTTCCATAATTATTAAGAAATGTGATTTATTTCTAATTTAGCCTACATCAGATTTAATACCACTAATTTTCTCTTAAAATTAGGTACAATGTATGAAAAAAGAAGCTAGTACCTTCTGTGAAACAATGTTTATTCTATCTCTTATAAAATATAATATTATTATACATTATAATAACTAGATTATAAGACTTAATTACATTATAATAACTAGATTATAAGAAAATGTCAACAGCATTACCGTCTATTTCATAAACGCGGTCATTATACGATTAACAGAAGATATTTTCTTTATAAAACAGTTTTATCGTAGAAAACATTATGCGATAAGGTTATCCAGGCTTATTCCCTCATGCTAGCATATATCTGCCAACGTTCTAATATTCTCAATGGCAGCATCTGCGACTAACCGCAAATTTGTTAGAGTTAATGTTACAAATTTGTTTGCGAATTGTACATACATAGTTGGACGTTCTGCTCGTGATCTGTAATTGCAGTGGCATAATTCATAGTTTCTACCTACAGTGTACACGTTATTTTTCTTTGGTCTATGAGAGACTGACTTACCACGAAGTATCTCCTCAATTTTCAGATTTACGAGAATATTATACAAACTGTCTATATTTCCAAATTGTGGTTAGACTAAGTAAAGCCCATTTCTATTTTACTTAGTGACATCAAATAACAAGTAAATCGTGTTAAGGTTTAATTAAAAAGGTTCTTGCTAACTAATATATTTTTATTAGAACATTTTTTGCCTACCATCCTTTTGTGGATCGTGATTGATTGCCCCAAATTCTTGCTATTCATTGACCAATCTCTTTTTGCTTCATATTAAATGGTATCAATTTTATTGTATTCAGCAACTACAACACGACAACTAATTACAACTGTCTCCTTGACTTGATTATAGAATCTAGATCGAGTTTAATTATATCTAGTGCTTAGCTTTAATCTTAGTTAACTTAGTTCTACTAAATTGCTTGCAACTTATTCCACAGACGTCGTGGCTTATAGTGCTCAATGTGATCTTAACAAATAATTCGTTTTAGAATTCTTAATTCTATCATTTGGTGGATATTCGTCTTTGTGAAGTTATCGTTATCGTTGTATTCAGTAATTTAAGTTCTTCTTGGAAATGAATTTGACAAACTGTCGGTAAGAGATACCGCAAGAAAATATTTAAAAATTCAGAATTTAATTAAATTTAATTATAAAATTTAATTTGAAATAATGAAAATAAAGGATGAGACGTTAAAACTCGAGCTTACTGTTATGTCATTACAGGAATTATTACAAAGTTAATTGTTAACAAAGGTGAAAGGGTAAATGTCATGACATTTTTTACAAAGTTAGAAACTCGGGACGCACAACACATTAAAATTAAATATGTTGAAAATGTTTAGGATTCTGCGTAAAATATAAATCTAAATTCCAGCAATGAATGCATTATATAGAAGGCTTTTAAATATGGTTTAAGTTTCATCAACTTTGATGCCATATTTCAGAGACGTGGGCGTCTGTAAACAGACAAAGTACTATAACATTTCTACCCCCGCATTTTTACCCTCTTGCGTGGGAGCTACCACTCTGGCTATTTTTATCATTGTTACTTCCAACTATGTCAAACTAATTGGCTTTTGACTATTTGAACTAGAATGTATAGCACCTTAATGATGCGTGTTGCTGGAAAAAATCTAATTAGTGCTTGATCTAAATAAAATAATTCTGCAAGTATTGCTGGGTGGGTAAATGCTATTTTATAGGACATTGGTAAACCCATTAATGGAGGGTCATTTAAAACTTACTTGGGATTGTCGTTGTATATAGTTTTATATCATTGCAAATTACGCTATTTTAAGAATGTCCCGGTATGCAAAATAAATCTATTTATGGAATTTCTATATTGCATCATATTTATAAAATTTACTAGACATCGGAAATGTGTTATATTTAAGTAAATGTCAATTTACGTGTTTATGAATAAATTACACTTAATTAGCATAAAAAGCTTATTGGTATTGACTTAAAAAAATAAGAAAGACAAATTATTGATTAACAACTACAGAAGATAGACGCAAGTTTTCACGCTCAGTTTTCTTTATTTTATTCATAACTTAGTGTATAATATGCACAATTTCAAGATAATATAATCCCTATTTCCTAACCCATACGTTCTGTTTTTCCAGAGATATCATCAGGATGGTCCAGCAGCGATGACGTCAGGCAAGAAGATGGAGTCGAAGGGCACCCAGATCCACCTGCCGCTGATCAGCCGAGGGAGCAGGGGCGAGATCAACGACAAGGTCACTTTCTCGCAAGTCAAGTCTCCGGAACAACTGAACAATGGTCAGGTTTTGGGGTATGTACCTATTTGTATTGAATGGCTGAATTAATAGATCTTAAAATAAAATGAAAACATAGGAGAAGGTTGATGGAGTTTCTTGCTGGTCCTTCTCCATAGATACTGCTTTCCGAATCGGCGGTAAATGTTAAAATTAATATGTAATGACGATTCAAAAGTGCTTCTAGAAGAAGCCTTATTGAATAAATAAATGTTTGAGTTTGAGAAGTTAGAATTTAACAGTTGTATGTGTTTGAAAATCTTACTTCGTTAATTTTATTAAAAAAACTGTGGGTACTACTATTTTGAAAACTCAAACAATTGCTTTTGATTCAAAACTGGGTAAAGCTTTAGCAGTCTAACTTGTTATTAAGAAAAGTAAATACGATACTAAAAGTAATTTCAAAAACAATACTCGACCTTTCGAGTAAGTTGAGATAGGGCTAAAAGGTAAACTGAATATTTTACGAAGCAATTGTATACAAAACTGTTATGTAATGGGGCCGTTCCATTCGAAAATAGAAATAATACAGTCGAAACCCACGCAAAATCTCATTCTAAAAGTATTACGCTGGCATTCTAAATGTACGAATACCCTTTAACAATTTCAATTATTGGTTTCCATTATCACCCAGAAACATCGAATTAATTACAGCTAGTTCATTAATATTCAATACTACAAAGACAATGTTACGTTATTCGTTCTTATCTGATGTATTTGTAATAGTTTTAAATAGCATTATGATCTATTGATGAGAGGGTTTGATCACCATGTTAACTAGTTGTGAATCAACCATGTCATTCGTCTTAATTTTTGAATTATACAGTGATCAAATTACATCAATTTATGTACCGCTAAACAGTCCACGTTTAGAGTACTAGTTGTTTGCCTCAGTTCCGTCCGGGTAGATATTCTTTTAAACATTGTAGAGACCTAGCATATTATGTTAACCGGGGATGATTTAGCTTTCTAATGGTGAAATAATTCTTCAAAATTATACAGTAGTTCCGAAACCTACTCTATGTAAATAAACAAACAACCAAAATATGTTTCCTCTTTATAAAACTAGTACAGATAAAAGTATGACAATTATTAAAACAGTAAACATGAAGAATCTGAATAGGCTATTAACATAGATAATGTATTCATATTTTCTCATGATGCAACCGATCTCGATACACTTCTATATATGCTCATAAAAACAAATCAAAATGACAATTAATTCAGAACAATCACAAGGAACGTGATATTCGAATGGTATTAGCATTTTTCCATATAGGCGATATTATACATTCGGGATTTTAACCTTTCTGTGACGTGGGAAAACAAATCGAGTAACGGAGTGTTATGGATTTACGTCACAGACAATTTGGTACTTAAAATTACCATCCATATGCTAATTTTTGGAAACAAATAAGGAGGTTCTCAGTTAGAACGTATTTTCTATGTGTGTCACTTCTTTCATGGGAAGATCATGTTGATGATTTTTTATTTATTTTTGAAGTGAATTTAGGCGCGTTGAGAGTAATATTTCAAGGTCACGTCATGGAGTAAGACGAGGTTTTTGGTGTCTTTGAATTTTTACTTCTGACACGTGTGCTCGGCAAACGCGCTCTTTTTTATTCGAATGGTGATTCTTTTATAATCGTGTTTGAGTTGGATCCATATTAATTATTAATCAGTTCTTAATGAAATTGTTTTGTAAACAATGTTAACTGAAGATATTTGTACACGATCATCTGTTCAAATTGAGGACAATGGTCAATGTTTAATTAGGTAGAAACATTCTGAACCTTATGCTTCTAGTAATAAGGAACCAGGAAAAAATTGTTGATTGTTATAAATTCTCGTCCACGACTCTCATTCAAGCCAAGATGCGTCTTCTAATCAATACACGACAAAAAAACAACATAAATTTCTCATTTGGCATGAGAACTGCGATATTTGGGGAAAATATTCATACAGTGCTCATAGAGGAAACTTATAGGTTGGCGCCAATTTTGTAAAGTGACTTGTTGTGGAAAATTTCTAACTAATACATATCTAAGAAATCTATTGAATATGTTTTCAAATAGTCGTCCAATGTTTTGTTTTCACTAATGTTGTCAGACTCAAGTGGTAAGACAAACGTTTTTTATCCCAATAAAATTTAATGTTGACGATCTTTAAATTGAACATGAAGACTTTCAATCATAAATTACGAAATGAATTCGTGCACTAATTACATTACCAACAGTGATTTTAACGATACGAACCATAACAAACACTCAATAGTTCTGAATAATCTTACCTATAGATTATCCCAAAAGAACTGAGGTACGATATATTTTCCAAACTAAATAAAACACAATTCTATCGGAAGTGCTATTGGGAATACGATTTCATTATACTAATTGGATTGGGCCTGAACAAGAATACGTATTTGTGTACTCTGACATTGACTATGAACAGCTTATGTATGGAGAATCGATATATTTTTATTAAGTGGAATTTATGAATGAGAGACGAAGGTAGTTGGATATTTTTAGAACTTCCGAAGTACAGTTCAATAATTGAAATTTATTATTTTATGCAAATTTCTACTATGGTTGATAAAATTAATTTGGAGGCAGAAGAAAAAGTTATTTGTTAACAAAAATCTGACAATGAAATGTCAATGTGATTTTATATAGTACCTATAATGTTCACTTACGACCTTTTAACATAAGGAAAAATATTGTTACGTCACAATCTAGCTAAACAAAACGTTCACCTGAACATGTTATTTTGGTTTCTTCTAAAAATAGAGATAGATTGCTCCAAATTTATTCGGACAGAATCAAACTATTTAACGATTCCTCGAGAAAATGCGTCACACATTGAATGGAATATCCGCTACGTACCTTGGCATAGTGTAATGAATTCCTACGTCATCATCGTCAATGCGACACTTGTAGACTTGAAGCCAGACATACTGTATAACTATAATAGCTACCTGAGAGATTAGGGGAGGTTATGTTTTAAAGCGGCTAAAGAAACTTTATCCTTTAGCGGCAGACCATGTATTCTGTCACCAAGAAATATAGTCACCATATAGTTGCGAAGAAAAGGCTTAAACTGATCAAAATGACCACCCAGAGAATATATTGAAAATATTCTATCTACTTCAATGTGTCAGAAGTGAGCTGATTGATAAGGAAATGAATTGAAATATATCTTCTAATTTGATATTGAAACCCCAATAGCAGATTTAATTAAAAGATATTGGTCTGTTTCTTCATCATTTTTAGTAATAACATTAAAATCTTTTGACCCACTTTTAAGATGAGAGGCTTGTTTTTTCAATTTTAAATTGGAGATTCTTCTCCGCCCATTTCATCCATCTTTTATATACTTACACCATGTTTTCATACGTATCAATATTCCATCAATTTAATAAGTACGTAAACAACGATATAATATCGTGATAGGTTAGTGCATATGAACACTGGTGTTTTCGTACGAACAATTTTGATGTACCTATATTGATTATTTTCAAGTTTCAAGTATCTTTTGTACCAGAAATCTGATCGGAATCATCAGTTATGTTCTGTGTTTCGAGTATACGAGTTACTTAATCATATTATCTTACAAGATCATGTGTTACATCAAATCGTATATGTTATTTTGTAAGTTCCATAAATATCGGCGCATACCATCTATTTGTTACGTTTAGTGCAGGCGGGATGCTGGCAGATTACCAGAAGTTTCTTCATATAAATTGTCTCGTTTTGTTATTGTATCTATCTTATCTAGGCTAAACGATTCTGATTAGATTGATATTAAAATCGGTTGTATTGTTTATTAGCTTGTTACTTTTTTTATTCTAGTATGTGAAATTAAACGAATCTTCCAAATTATACTGAAGCTTTACTTCAAAAGAAAATTGCGTTTGCTCAGAGATTTCCCATCGATCTAACTTTTAAAAGGAATAATTTCAGTTGAAATTGATTGAGTTTCTTTTCATCATACGAGTATCAAAGAGCGCTATAAGGTTTCAAAAATTTGATTACTTCAGTATCCGTGAATGAAATCTCAGTGGCAGTTTATAGAGTAAATTACAATTTACTTGAAATTATTTTTTTTTCTCTCAGGCACCGATTTCAAAAATTCCACTTTTATATTACCTGAGACAAACGTCAAACCGAAGGAATAGAATTAGCTAGCGATATTAATTGTCATAAGCGTATGATATTTCGCTAAGGATTTGTTCACCCTACCAACGACGAAGGCGACCACAAACATAATTTTCATCCAGTCGCAATTTAACAAAATTCTGTAAAACACACTTAAAAATAAAATAATATTAAAATTTCCTGTCGTTCAGGTGATTGGAATTTTTTTTTTTGCGAATTATGAATGAAAACATAGATTTTTCGTAGAAACGGTGGCTCCTAGAAAAAAATGTATTGGAAGTTTTTTATAGATAAGTTTATGATCTACAATTTTGGTCCCAGGTGATTCTATGATTAACTTATCGTCTCGGCGAAAAACGCAAAAAACCTATTTTTTTATTGATTGACCTCGAAATTTTTTTCTTTCCGAGTACCAGTATGACGGGAAATTTTAATATTTTATTTTGAAAGAATTTTGTCTGGATGGGAATTTTGGTCGTTGTCGTCGTCGTCGTTGGTAGTGTGACCGAACCATTACTAAAATGTCATGAGCTTATGTCAATAATTAGCGATAGCAGTTTCTATTCCGCGTTTATTCTATTCTCTGTCATTAGTATCGACCTACGGATCCTTAAATGTTATAGGCTATAATATATAGTAAGGGTGAACCGCTACTCTCAAATATACAGGAAGAAGCCAGGGCGGACCACTAGCTAATCTTATTATACAGAGAGATGACAATTCATTTTTTTAAACTAACCAAATATAAACATGGAAACCGCAGCTTGTTTCCCCAAAATTTCAGCACAGACGTAATGTTTACATTGTCATACCATTAGCATACATAAGCGATCATTTGTGAAGCTAAAATAATACATTTTATTACATAGATGTGTACCGTTTGCTGACTTTAACATACTATCGCGAGGTGATTATATAATGTGGGGTGAACCTTTGGGAATAAACGGCAAATTGCGTGATACCTCTGAACGAATTTAGCTTGTATTTGCTGTTTTTTTGTTGCTGTTGCTTAGAAATGGAAAATTCCGAAGATATCTGATTATAGAGTAATTCTTTTACGTGCGGCTTCGTTCGCTTTCATAATAATATACTTCAGTGTGATACCTGAATATGAGCAAGTTTTAACTAAGTCGGAAAGTAGTTTTGAGCAACAAACATACACACAGACATATCGATTTTTCTTATAACATAAATAATGGAAAAGTCTGTATGTTCTAAACCATATTAAAATTACTTGGAATAATAGGGTTAATGATGGCATGGTGTTTTTTTGCTTATAGTAATTACTTTTGATCTAATGTATCAGTTTTTATGAATCGTCTCATAAACTCGCAGTCATCATGTAGGTACTATTAGAAGGCATTAGGAATGCGTTAGCATTCAATCATAATAAAAAGATCTTATTAGTATTTTACTGCCATAATATGTCTTGTCTCTTCTTTACTATTTATGACTCTCACAAAATATAACAAAATATAGGCCTATTTATAAGATAAAAATAAAGATGCTATCAAGCATAAGTAGGGTTGTC
>CAJQZM010024819.1:0-14267 GCA_907164665.1 Colias nastes
GTAAGCTTCAAATATAGGTAAGTATTTAATATGTGTTTTATTTTCAGGTAAAACACAGCTATTAAACACTTGACCGTAATTTGAAGCTTACTTATTGAGACCCGTTTGTTACCCACCTGGTGTAAAATATATGGACGCCAATGTGAATTTGAATAGGTACATAAGTATTTACTTATTTCTATATTTGAAAGAGTAAGGTGTGCAGATAGTATACCAATAAATCACACAAATTTTTATATTATTTATATTTACAATCCCAGATGAAAAGTTAATCAAATAAGAACCAAAAAGTTAATCATAATGATTAAAAGTATTAGAACTTATGAGATTGGTTCAAGCGTACCTTAGTTAACCTTTTGGGCTTGAAAAGTTAAAGTTACTACAATTTCCACTATCTTTAGCGTAAATCTGCGAAAGAGCAAGTAACGACTTTTAATTACGCATTTAGATGTTACTTACAAAATTAAGCAACAGCTCATCACCGACGAGGCAAGAATACCTCAAACTCAAACCTTTATTTATTCAATTAGACTTCTGTAGAAGCACATTGAATCATCATAACATAGATTTACCAGCTGTCTCAACTCACACAGTTTTAACCCAACCTGCTACTAGCGGACAAGAAGAGACCTTGGTCTTTACTTTTAGGGTCAGAAATAAATTCAAAAGGTCATTCCTTGGATAAGGTAATAAAATAAACCAGGTAAACGGTTTAAAATTATATTACATATATGTAACATCCAACCAAAGCGTGCGGTGTCTATTAATGTTTAGAGCCAACGCCACCGATAATAATCTAAACATGGCTGGTACTTTCAGTGCAATGCATGAATTATTTATTTAAAACTGATAGGTTATAAACTCTGTACTGGAAACAAATATAATGAACTCAAGAAGTTAGAGACTAAAATGATAAGAGCTTATCTGTGTCCCAAACCTGCAATTACTACAGCTAAGTACGTTAAGTTTTAATCAAATTAATTTTAAGATATAATTATGATTTACATCAGAACTTATATACCGAAAGTCTCGGGACTACATAACGTGACTTATTTATAATAATAGTGTTTGTGCATAACACTAGGCCATCAACAGCTATATGAACGTCAGATAGGAAATGAGCCAAATTTATCCAGTAAGTAACAAAGGTTTTAACTATACTTATTCTAATTCAACCAACTTCTACTAGCTACTCCGTATGTCTTTTGGGTAGACGGAGGCAAATAGGATTTTTCTTCCGACTATAACATTTGATATTTGGAAAATGTACTCCACATTTTCATACCTTCAGAGTCAGATTCTAGTGGTGCAGCACTAAACACTGTCTATTAGGTGGATGGTAATGCTGACCGAGCCTTCAGTTCTGCTTTCCAGAATACCTTCGCCCTTCTCGGTGCTACTACTACTGAAATAGCGGTACTCTTACACGTCGTTCAGGCTTCGAACTGACTAGGATTTCTCATATTATCGTTACAACCCTCGCTCGCTCTAACGAGAACAAATTATTGCTAAGGAATTCTGCTGCAGGACAATGGCAAGAGATTATTATGCATTATTATGTTCAGGAATATGGTGGGTTCTGAATACTATCGTCGTCTGAAGGTATCTCCTTTCGATTAACTGCATTGCAGATCTGATCCCATTTTTGTTCCGTAGGAATGCTACGACTGTCTAAACGTTAAACTGGACAAAGAAAGTTGCCCTGAATATGGTCGGTTGTTCCAACATCCCTAATATGGCTAGCTTAACTTAGTTACCCCTTGATTGTAACTGCTACCAATGGAGGCACTGCTCGTGGGTTGTCCACAGTTGTGCGAGTGCAAAAATGAAGAACTGAACTCGTGGGGAGCTATGTCGAATGAATCTGTTTTAAGATTATGAAAGGACAGTTGCTTGTGGATGCAAAGACAGGACGTTACTTTAGTCATCTGTAACCACCACGAGAGGCAGCCACGGACAGTGATATAGTAAGAACTAAACTAGCAAAGTTTAGTTGGCTTACCAGACTTTGTCATGTTTTAAATGCAGTATATCATCTGTATAGCATTGCATTTATGACCATTGATAAACTTAATTCAACCGCAACCACGAGAAGCAGGCACGGATATCGATATAGCAAGAACTAAACCAGCAAGGTTTAGTTCGCTTATCTTTGTAATGTTTCAAAAGCCGTATAGTCTGTATTGCATTGCATTTATTGCCCCCCCCCCCCTTCAAATCAAAGAAATGAGAAGTCATCTGGCAGAGCTTTCTCGTGAAGGGTAGGGGTTCCAAGTAATATCTAATAATACGAGGCTTTTGTTTGGAAGGATTGACCTTCCGTTATTAATTATCCTCTATCCTAAGTAACTCAATAGTCAGAATTCACAGCACTCGTTGAGTACTTAAACGTTTTACGTTAAAAGTTGTATATAAGTTTATTATATAATATAATAATCCTGGTGGGATGACAAGAAACTTGTCTAAGCAAATGATTATCCTAATCCCTCAGCGATTTATTGTTTGAGCCCTGAAGAAAAGCTCATGGGTGCCATAATGAGGCCAAATGGGTTGATAAACGAGTCGAATAAATTGCCTACAAGACCGGGCAACTAAAGTAGGCCTATGAGAGGTCAACTATACATAACCAATCGTAATTTGTTACATTCAATCGCTTTGCGATTAAAAAATCTCTTCAGGTGTTTATGTGAAAATTGGTCGGCTAGTGCCATGGAATTACGATACCAAATATACCGTTGACACAAGGCTTGGTGACAATCCTCGAAACCACCGCCACAAATCATCTGCGAGATGATATTTGATCCGACTCGCCTCCCTTTGTTGTGAATAGGCTCTGCATTGGTAAATACAATTTGTTTAAGTTCCAATTTCCATAATTGATAAACCAATGGTGGTTTCCTGATTAAATAAGCGTAAGCTAACCTTTTAGGATACAAAGTATTCATTTCATGCGCCCATTATTTAACGTCTCTTACCTATTTTATTGTATTTATAAGGTTATATTACTATACTTATATTGTATAGATGGCCCACTGTGAAATAGATTTCAAAACCTTTTTCTACCTACCTTAGAAGAGTGAAGATCCGTTACCGTCATCTCTAAAACTTTCGTGGGTCCTCGTTGACGAAAGCAAATATCTATGATCATTTTAATGATCAATCCTTTGCATATTTGCACCAACCGCAATCAAAGCCCCGCGAGGGCCGATATACATATGCACCATTTCCCCGTGAGGGACGGTCGTAATCAAAGCCCCGCGAGGGCTGATATATATTTCCACCATTTCTCCTTGAGGGACGGTTGTAATCGAAGCCCCGCGAGGGCTGATATATATTTGCACCTATATCCCTGCGAGCGACGGCTGCGCGAGGGATGTTTGTAATTTGAAAAAAGTAGGGCCTGCCAAAAAATGCTTAATAGTCACCCTGCGAGGGTGGGTTTAACCTGGCTAACGAACCTAACCTGCGAGGAGTAGCGGTTAAACCTAGCGGCCACATTTATGTAATCTGCTTCGAGCAAGATTTAAGGTGCTAATATAAAATTAGAAGTTAATAATCATTTAAAATAATAATGTAGCAATTAACAAGGTACTTTAACTTATTTTCCAATGCTAGCAACAGCTGTCCAGGATGAAATAAGAATTGATTTGACAATGGTAATTAATTGTTATGTATATATAAAAAGAAGGCTTTAACTATTTAATACAGTCAAAATTCAAATCATTTACACTAAATTTTTAAAATGAACTTCGATTCATATTTATTTTAGTTCATACAATCGATGTCACATTCAGTTGCTTTATATCCGTTAACATTCCTTAGGGTGAGGATATAAAGAGACAGGTTTCCGGTGCAGACAAACCAGTACGGGTAGGTACCGATCCGCACAGGTACAATATTTCTATGTTATCATATGCGTTTACGTATAAAGAAACAGGTTGCAACTTGTCGGAACTGACTACCTGGACAGGGACATACGGGTTTGAACGTTTGTCGGAGTAGGGTGTGTTTAAAATGGATATTATAGACAACGAAGTTCTCATTGCCTTAGTGTTCGAAAAGACACCTTTGTGGGACAAAAAAAATAAGTTTTATAGTAACAGAAATGTGACAATGAAATGTGTTGAAATGGGTTGACGATGCCAGTTACACCAGTTCTTAATTAAGAGATGTTCTATTTTATTTAACACGTAGTCGAATGTTTCTGGTGTCATTCTGGTATAATCATAAAAGTCGTCTTTATTAAATCTTAAATCTTTCAGGAATAAATGGTTATATGTACCATATTAATTTCTTTTACTGTTAATATTCGATACACCAACCGTTCTTCTTTTTCTACATTTTAAATAAACACTTTCCAGAAGAAAATCGTCGTCCGACGAACTTGAAGCCATGATGGTCAATAAAGACAGATTTACCTGTTTCTTTATGTAGGGTATCCTGCATCGATCCGTACCGATCCGTACCGACAAGTCCGTACCGGAAAACCTGCCTCTTTATGTCCTCACCCTTACGAACGCAGCCATACCATCGTAGGACGGTTTTATTGCACAAAATAATCTCCGCTCACCCGCAATTTTTTACTTTTTGTCAAGGTGTACAAGTTTATAATATTATTCTAAAACGTTAGAATAAGTGAATAGTAAATCCTTTGAAATGTCTCTAAATTCAATTTCTAATTAAGGTATCTCGATAACTATACGATAACGTCCCTTTCCAAACTAGAGAATTTAAATGTAAAATTTTGGCACTTACTCGTTGTAACCAAAAAGTTGCATCATTTGAAACATAGGAAACGTAATATAAATAAAAGTAATTTTCAAACCAAAATTGCCGTGTGTAATACCTATGTCTATTTTCGCATAAATACGGATCAGATTAATACTCATAAAAGGACACGTATAGACTACGGATACTTTGAATGTGTGGTACGTTCATGGTACCTACTGAACATGTGCGTATTCCATCATTATTCAGATGAGCGGCTAACTCCCGGACGATTTATAACATATCACGACATGTTCGGACACGTCGTGATTCGTGCAATTACGCTAACATCAATTTGTTCCTGTTATAATACCTATATAATTTGTTCTTTGAGCTGACTCATCTCGTTCGATAATTTTTAGTAATAAACTATACTCCGAACCGTTCCTAGTGATAACGACAATGTAATAAGGTCGTAGCAATGGATTGCATGCCTGTTAAGCTTTGAGTTGGCTCATAGGATTAGCCTTGGATTTATCCATACCTACTATTAATAATATTCACTTGTAACCTTGTAATAAAAACACATTAAAAATGAAATAAAATAAAAATATCTATATAAAAGAGAGGGTATTTGATATATTTAGTCAATATCAAAAAATCACAAAAGTAATATTAACGATTCGAGTAAAGCCGAACGGTAAATCCGTTAAAATAGGTAGCTTTACTCACAGTATTAGAAATTCAAATATTCATTAGTATATATTGCATTATAAAATATTTCAAAAGAAAAGTTACTATTTCACGTAAAATGTAACGGTTGTATCGTTAATTTTAAATATCTTTATACATGCTATTAAGTATTTAAAGCATATTGAAAAATAAACTATTGCTGAAGGATTCACTAAAAGACCTCAGCATTTTAAATAAAGTCCAACGGATATACCGTTGATTTAAAAGATTTTTGCTCATTTTTAAGTAAAATATCATTACAATAGATGTAAAAATAACTCACTGTACCGATCCGACGGGATACACTTTTTCACACTTTTAGCACTTGCAATATGCAATACTTAATACTTAATAGCACCAAGGTTGTAGTCTTGTAGACAACCTTCTCGCGGCGGAAGCTAGACGCCAATGAAGAAGATCAAGCGCCTGCACATTATCGTGCGCCGGCCGCGCCACCTGGTGGGAGGTGTGCCGTGTGCGAGAGAGATAGCATATATACAACGAGAAAGAGAGGGAAAATAGGCGGAAAAAGCTAGGTACCTTCTCAATAAGTAAGCTTCAAATTACGGTCAAGTGTTTAATATATATTTTATGATTTTATAATTTTATCAGACCTACTCGACTTCTCAGAAAACCACCAAAAACCACTGATGGGATGTGTGCATAGTTGACGGATGATTCTACTGGAAAATCGAGAAAAAAACCTATACGACCGCCTTTGATGACCCTCTTTTTGTATCGGCATAATAAATAAATAACTAAACAAGAAGATTCAAAAACATTATTTATTTATTTTTGAGATCTTCAACCGACTTCAACACAACCGAGGTTCTCAATTTGACTATATTTCTATTTTACGTAACAATCTCAAAACTTTCGACTGAGTGAACCGATTTTGATGATTCTTTTTTATTTGAAGGCTGTTAAACGTCTCATTTAAATTTTGTCTGGGTCTGACAATTTCAAGGTGGTCAATTTTTTGTTTAAACAAGGTTTAAATATTATTACAGCCATGACATTTTACCAGCGCCCGATTCACAGGCCCGATTGTTTATTTTCATAATCGGGAAGAATGCACGACAGTTTGTAGATATTACATAGGGGATGAATTGGTCCATTTACAAAGAAAACAAACAACAATATGGAGGGACATGTGATGTTTATTGCATGTTTCATTAAAAAGGCACTGCAAATAATATTCTCTTATCCTATACAGTCTAATATATTTTTGTATTAAGCAAATAATTTACAAACATTATTTATGAAAAAGACATTAATCATTATCGTGCATAGAATAAAGACAAAATTTGTTTATTAACAATGTAACAAAAATATATTTGAGCGCTTATGCAGTTGCCTATAACTATCAAGTTGATATAATATCATATATGATCTTTACAAAACGTATCCAATGATGTATTACGTACATTGGTCATTTACGTGACCATTACATGAGCGTTTATCCATTTAAAATTTATTATCTACGAAAATTTGTAAAGTTTTATTTCTATTTAAGGCATGCAGTAGATTCTATTGAATAAAATTTCCGTTCATTATTGCATATTAATCATGTACATTTTGTTGATTACCATGTTTGAATATATTGGTTATCATGACATGGACCACCATGAATACTCGTATCATGAATATGTGAATTTGTAATTTAATAAGAATACATAAAACTTAGCTAAACCTCATAGAATTTCGAATTCATCATCTGAATCATCAAATTGTCTGTCCACATCTTCAAATTCTGAAACAAAACACAGATTAAAAACACAGTAAGAAGAATGAAAATTAGTAATTTATGTGGAATAATATGATTACCAGTAAAGAGATTGGTGTTCTGTAAGTCTATATCATTGGTATTTGGACCCCAATGTGAGGGTCTCTTCTCGCAAATCTCAAATAATGGTTGAGACTCTTTCATGAGATTTTCTTCAATTGTTTTGCATAGCTCATCAAAATCAGTTCTCGTTCGACAAAGGAAACACTAAAAAATATATTCAATTAAAAGATAAAGATAAATGTACATTGCCTACATAAACAAGTATAATAAAGTTAATTATCTTTAATTATCTTACCACAGCAACTGAGGGATCCATGGTAAGTATCGGTATACGAGAAGCGAATTTACAGTGATATGAACAGTCCATTTCTTTTTGCTCATCTGTTTGCTTGTTCTATAAAAAACGAAATTAAAATTTCAAAAATTGAGGGTAAACAAAAATAAACTCAATATAAGCAAAATGTTTACGATAAAAGAACGGAATTCATTTATCCAACACTGACATGCATTCAAGATATTTTTGCTCTAAATAAATTACGTACTTCATAAGCATTTATATTGGCTTATAGCCAATTTATATACTCATGGATTCAAAACGTTGAAAGCACCTGTGCAGATGTCGATGTGAATATTGCATTATCATTATGTTAAATTTATGGCTACAAACTCACTTCGACAGGACCAGATCTTTGAGTGGTGTGGGGGTCTAAATATATAACCTCGTCGCTAACACACCCTATTAGATACAGCGCTTGATTTGGTTTACCACCAATTACACCAATCGATTGGGGAGACTGGAAGCACATCTGTAACAAATATAAAGCAAATACTATTTATTTTTATTTTATTAAAGTGAAACAAAAAAAGTTTAGTAATAGCAAAAATATAATATCATTAATATCTGAAAGTGTTATTTGTGTATCTTAAGTCTGATAAGTAGAAGTGCATACAAGTAAATCTCTAAATATGCATGCAGATAGGACGTAGTACTTAAGACGTAGCCATCCGGTAAGAAAGGATTTTGATCAATTTTACTCCCAAGGGGAGAAAATGGGTGAAGAAAGTAAAAGTAAAATTTATATTTTCCATGCAGGCGAATCTGCGGGCAACAGCTAATATTATTATAAAACCATCCATAAATTACCTTTAACCCATCAACATATACAGGGTTGATCTCACTAAGGCCAAGTCTGAGAGGCACTATAAGCAGCAGAGGCATCCAATCAGTTATGTGAACATTATCATGTGTATCACCATTATCATTTCTTACTATACACTGCTGTACTGAAAATTAATTTATCATTGACTAAATGAGCTATGGTTTATTCATATACATTATAATTTCAGTACTTCTATAATGGCAAGAGAAATTTTTAGATATTAATAGAGTTGAAATTTTTAGATTATTGAAGCACTATAAATGGTATGCAATATGCATATTATCATAACTTGAATCATTAAGCCTTAAGAGGAGGCTCCCTTTCTCATTTCTGGCACTGAGAGACCGGTTACGGTACTAGACGCTAATACAGCCGTAATAAAGTTGAATATCGCGTGCGCTCTTTGATCGCGTTCGAGCTCGAAAAGTAAGTCTCAATTCTTATTTCGTTTATAACTAAAGTAATAATTGATCTAGAGAAAAAATATCTTGGGATTCGATAGTAAACTCTATTTTCTTACTGTTAACATTTATTTTAGACATAAAGTCCAAGTAAATCTTTAAAGAAATGTAATAATCCTTAAAAAAGGCATCATTTTTGAATAAAAAATGAATCGAGCGAAAATGTTACAATTATGTTTCTGTCTTGTACATCGAAAGAAAAAGACCCAATAAATCATATACTAAATTTCCATTTTGATTGTATGTGTACCTGTTTCAGAATATTAATGCAAATTCACATAAAATTTAGGGAGCTTCCCCTTAAGGTATAAAAAATATCTTTAAAATATGTAGTTTCTTGAATGCCAACCAAAAAAACATCAAAATGTAATAGATTAGAGAACATATTTTACATAAAATTAGCATACATATATCTAAAGAATGATTTTTAAAACATTGTAGCATTAGACTCAGATTATACTATTATGAATTAATTACTATTATGAATACACAAGACTTTGAAATATCAATATGTAGAAACTCAATATGATTATAGGATATTTTCATAATGTAAAGCTAAAGAGTTTGTTTGTTTTTTTAATGCATAAATCTCAGGACCTAGGTACAGGACGAAAGTTTTTTCCTTATTGGATTTGTATGTGATCTAAAAGGGTAATAGGCTGCATTAAATGTACCACGGGCAGAGCCAGGGTGGACCATAGTAAATATTTAATTTCATATCACATATAATTGGAGCCATATTACAATAAATACTTACAAATATCTTCTTTCACCACTGTATTGTCTAAAGCAACATGTATAACAAGAGAGCTCCATTTGTCATAAACAACTAATTTTCTGAAATCAAATTTATATATGTTAATATAGTTCGAAATTATTTAATTTAATTTAATATGCAAATTAATAAATTATACATACTATAAATACATAAATAGAAGTACATACACATCACACTATATTTTTCAATTGTATACTACATATCTCTTTTTAAATCTGTAAATGTCATATTGGTTCCATTTATTAAAAACAAAGTTTACAAACATCAAAACACCAATTACAGGAAGATTTTTTACGAATTATAATGTGAGAGAAATAAACTAAAATTCCACTAACTTCAGAACTTGTGCCACTGTGTTTGGTCCAAACCACTGACCCACTTCCTTGCCTTCACTGGCACCCATTAAAGCTACTTGATGTATTGAATATGGAGCCTGTTTCCGTTCCTCAAATCTTTGAATAATCTTCAAATAGGTTGGATCTCTGTGGACATTTATAGAAGTGCATATAATTTGAATGAAAGCTATATATATTATTATAATTTTTACATAGATTATTATAATACTACTATATATATACATAAATTATATAGCTATTAACTATGCAATAAATTGGTTTAAGATAATGTAAAAATGTATGTCATTAGATCAGTTGTTATCTCATGTTTAGTGATGTTGACATTATTATCAACAATTCTATTACGTACCTAGTCAAATTGCATATTATTACAATATATTTTAATTCAAAATTTTACATTGATTTATAAATTATGTTTATTTATATTGTTTTCTATGCTTGCCATATCCAACAACAACAATTTCAAGAATCAATTTAATAATGTTGTACCTAGTTTCAGGAGTCCACACCCAGTCTGAAGCTAAATGTATTCGCAGCAAGGAGACTCCAAGGACCATCTGCCCACAACGTAGCATGCATCCCCAACCCTTATCTGACGTAAGACCTTCATCGCCAATCGGAACGAATCCCTTTCTATATGTAAACCACAAAATCGATGTAATATCTCGCCGTATTCGATCCAAGTCTGAAATCAAAATAACCTTGCTTCAGTATTTGTTCTATCTGTTTATACACTACGAACACAAATTAATTACCTTGTACAGGGCTGTATTTCTTCCCTAATATCCACACATTTTCCTTTGTCTTAGGAATATCATCGGGTTCAACGTTATTACCGTCGGGTGTCAGGTAACAAATATCAAACATGGCATCCATATTTGAACATAATTAATTATGACTGGATTTATTCAATATTGTTATTTCGTATTCGCAGTCAATACAAATGAAGTAAATTAATAAAAATTTAAAAAGAAACAAGTCACGTCGTAGTGATTATATCGTATCGTTATGTTTTGTAAACATGTCAAACATGAAACGTCATCGACAACAGTTTTCAATGACATTTTACGTGTGTCAAACGTAGAGTGAGAATGAACCAAACAATGACCAGTGCAAACTTAGCACCCCATCTATGGAATTTTGGGTCGAAAATGACCTTGATCGTTAGGTCCCCGTTAGGTCCTTTAAGGTCCACCAATTTTTTCGTTAGGTCCCCTTTAGTTTTTTTTTAATAATTTTTTAAATTTTAGGTATAAAAAAAATACACTTTAGCACCCCATCCATAGAATTTTGGGTCAAAAATGACCTTAATCGATAGGTCTCCGTTAGGTCCTATAAGGTCCCACAATTTTTTCGTTAGGTCCCCTTTAGTTTTTTTTTTAATAATTTTTTTTAATTTTGGGTATAAAAAAATTACACTTTAGCACCTCATCCATAGCAAAATTGGCGAATTTTATCAAAATCGTATTCTTTACCGTTAGGTCCGTATAGGCCCATCATTGAAATTGTTAAATTATTTATTTTTTTAAAATTATAAAATAATAAAAACCTGCGCATGCGCCTTAGAGCATTAAGGCATGCGCACATCATACATAAACAGCGCGAAATTTAAATTGGTATCGTTTCATTTATTAAATAAATCAATTGTTCTGAGAGTGCTTATTTATTAAAAACCTACTTTTCAACCTAGAATTAAAATAACCTGGTATTAGTGTCAATCTGTGGTGTGAGGTGCCGCTACAAAAAAATAAAAATATATTGACACCAATTGTGGTGTCAATATATTTTTATTTTTTTGTAGCGGCCACAGGGCCACACTATCTGGAATGTCATCGTGGCGTTTCTGCGTACCTACAGACCCTAGTTAATTCCTTGTCAGTTTTGTTGAAAACGGTTCAAATTTTTTGCGAATTTATTGGTTTTATTGATGAAATATTGGTAAAATTATAAAGAGTGCTGTGCGGAAGCTTTTATTTACAATGATTAGTAAATACAAATAGATACAGAAAGAGAAAATAGCTTAAATCAAACAAAAAGATGATTGTATACATGTTCAGGGCTCGGAACCGGTTTGAAAAGAGCGGTTAATTTAGATTATATACCGGTAAATATATCGTTCCTTCATTTACCGGTTAAACAAGTGAACTGTTTATAGGTAACCCAAATGATTAAGGTTACCGGTTACTTCTGCACAAACGGTTTTGACACCCAAATTAACCGGTTAATTCCTTTATTATTTTTGCCTCATTTTTTAACGCTTGTCACAAGATATAGTGAATCTAATATATCTAATATATTCTAATATATATATATTATAAAGGCGAAAGTTTGTAAGTATGGATGTATGGATGTTTGTTACTCTTTCACGTAAAAACTACTGAACCGATTACAATGAAATTTAGCACACATATAGATGGTAACTTGGATTAACACATAGGATAGTTTTTATCCCGGAAATCCCACGGGAACGGGAACTATGCGGGTTTTCCTTTGCAAACGCGGGCGAAGCCGCGGGCGGAAATCTAGTTATCATATAAACTAAAATTAAAAAACAAAAAATGATCGATCTGCGAACGTCAATTGCTACCGGCGAACTTAAATGTTGTAGGTAGATTCATGATTTGACTTGTTAGTTGTTACGTCGCGCGTTCGCACACTTCGACATGGCAGTTGCGAGCGCGTGACGTCCCCGTAACAAGCAAACAAACCTACGCCAGTCACTAGTCACTACTCGGCACTCACTCGTCGATTATAAATTGTGGGTATAGGAATTTATTATGGGGCGAAAAAAAGTTAATAGGATTTATTCTATGTTTACGTACGACGAAGAAAACAAAAAATCTACGTGTTTAATGGAGGGTTGTAATGCAACCATCAAGGTATATATATAAGGTAGGATAGGTTTTATCCCGGAAATCCCACGGGAACGGGAACTATGAGGGTTTTTCTTGGACTGCGCGGGCGATGCCGCGGGTGGAAAGCTAGTAGCCCATATAGTATTAGCAAAATCTTATTCTAGTGTTAGTATTACAATTATTACCTACATACATTTATTTATACAGTTTATTTTAAAAACCCAATTTTTAAATCTCCATAAAAACATTTTTTTATATATATATTTTCATAAGTTAAAAACGATGTTATTTTCATGCGATGATTGTTGCATTGTTTACTAATTCAGTTTAGAAATAAAACAATCTTAGCAATAATTATGTATTTTATTTCAAAAAAGAACACTTTACACGAATCTTCTGCTTTTGATACAGTTGATTGTAGGTTTAATTACATAAATCAATAAAACATGAATAAATCTAAGCACTATTCATTTATTTCAGTATCAGTAACTCCAATTTGGTCAGTATGAAAACCTTTCACGGTGTTCAAAAAGTTTAATATTTTTACGTAACATCTTGTCCGCATACATGGTAAGATATGCTTTAATTCCTCTTTAATGAGATCCGAAAAATGTTCATTCCTTTGGTCTATTTCTACTTTAGAATGTTCTGAACAAGACAAACATATTTTATTTTCTTGTTTGGACACGACTTCTACTTTGACTTCGTTTTTCTCCGAAGTACACATATTTGGTTTCAACAAAGATGGAGATGCAGGGCGCTTCCAATCGTAATCTTCTGAATCAAAAGGATACGGAGATTTGCTTCGCTTTAATCCTGGAAGAAATAACTAAATAAAGTAAAGACGGAAGCTAGTTAAAATTGCGTCAACATATTTAATTCAAAATAGACTCGCCTCTGTTATTCATCCTTCGTTGCCAAATTTCAGTCCTTGTAGTCCCGCAGTACGAACTTTGGAGAAGACAGGCGGCGACGTTGCGAACTTGAGTGCGATTAAGAATTTTGTAAATAAATGACTTCGCAACGTCCAGGCCCGTCGAGCGAGGGTAGCGGGGGCCGAGGATCCTTATGGAACTTGGTTTTAACCGGTTAATTTTCACCACCAAAACCAATATTAATGAAAAACCGGTATTTCGCATAAACCGGTAAAAACCGGTAAAGTGCAACCTTTAACCTAAATCAATTTCGGTTTGGGGTCAATGACCGAAACCGGTTAAGAATTTAAACCGGTTTCCGAGCCCTTGATGTTGCGACAGAATTCATAGGTTAGTAAAACTTATTCATCTTAATAGTTTTATTATGTACTAGTAGTAAGAATTTAAAATATTATAAATAATATCTGTACAAATTTATATAATGTATGTTGAAGTATGTTAATAAGGAATAAAAAAATTACAGAAAAGAGTTCAAGATGTGCTCTAACCATAAG
>CAJQZM010024820.1:1785-42112 GCA_907164665.1 Colias nastes
GTTCGTGATGAAGAGGATCTGACATCAGGTCACAGCACGCACGTGGAACCAGGAAGACAGAAACAGGGAAAATGCTTCCTAGTTGTAGTATCCGCGGGATACAACCAGCGCTTTTCATTAGCAATTTGCACAGCACAAAATTTGTCTATGATTTTTATAGGCGTAAAAATACCTGCGTGGCAATCTCAAACTGCATTTTTCGTGAGTCTCCTGCTCGTTCAAATTTGGATACTTTTGTATAGCTTATATTTTATCTTCTTTATTATCCTCATATACTTGAAAAACCGTAAACATAACGTTTAATACACTTCCAGGCGTACAAAAACCCTAGCGGCAAGCTAAAGCTCCGTTTCTTGCGCGTGTCCTACTCGTTCCCATTCGAATAACCTATAAATCTATTTATACATATATATCTTCATAAAAACACAACCAACTGACCGTTTTATCTTCATAAAAATGCTCCACTCAATAAAAAACACTTGTGGGGAGTGTTTTAATTATTTTTATTTAGGGCCGATTTTTCAATGCTTGGTTAAAACTTATCCGTCCAATAAAGTATTACACGATAATATTAAAATGTCACGTAAATTGTCAAATAGGTACGGGCAATTAGAATACGTTTTTAAAATGGTAGTTTTATACATTATTCGGCGAATAAGTTTTAACCAAGGAATGAAAAATCAGCCCTTAAAAAAATAAATACAATAAAAAACTTATACAACACTTCCAGGCGTACAAATACCCGCGCGGCAACCTAAAGCTCCGTTTCTCCCGCGTGGCCTGTTCCTTCCCGTTCGGTTACCGCGGGGCACCGCTAGTGACACCGGACGATGGATACGAAGCCGCAACCTTGAGGGAAAACGTGCGGTATTTGAGATATTTCGGTGAGTGATGTGTCGTGATGGGATGTGACGTGATGTGAAGGGATGTGACGTGACTCGACGTGCCGTGACGTGGTGAGGTCTGATGTGTTGTAATGTGGTGTGATGTTATGTGACATGACGTTTCGAGGTTTGAAGACATGATATGACAGGTCATGACGTGAAAAGACATGATTCGACAAGACAATGTGATTTGATGTGTTGTGACAGGCATGATGTCATGTGATAACACATGACGTGAAAAGGTATGATGTGACAGCACGTGACGTGATTCGATGTGTTATGACAGGACGTGACGTCATGTTATAAAACATGACGTGAAAAGAAATGACAAAAAGTGACATGATAGGATCACTTGTTAAGTGACTTAACCATTTTTTTCAGACGTTTATATTTTTACACCTACTTTTATAAATACGTTATTTTTTCATATTTCTAGGTAACGTAGGCGGCTACAATGGCGTATTCATATGCGGGGAAACCCCATACTTTCTCATATTGAGTGGGCGTGGGGAACTGAGGTTACACCCGTTGAGTTTGGAAGAAGCACCCGTTGCTAGCTTCGCGTCGTTCAATAATACTAATTGCCCGCAAGGATTCTTGTATTTTAATACTAAGGTGAGTTATGTGAACAAAGAAAAAAAAAATATCGATGTTCTTAGATCAAGTTTTAGGAAAACATTTTTGGAAGATAGGAAATGAAAAGCAAGTTTTTTAAAGATAAAAATATTTATTTCAATAAATGAGTACAAATTCGTGGAATAATAAATAACAGTTAAACATTTTTTTTGCAAAAAACAAACAAATCATGAAAAAGCTCCGAGCAGTGCTTGTTGATATAGACCAATGTGACAAACCTACTGCTTTATAAAATACACTAGCAGTGCTGTGCTTTAGCCTTCCTCGATAAATGGGCTATCTAAGATCGAAATAATTTTTCAAATCGGACCAGTAGTTCCTGAGATTAGCGCGTTCAAACAAACAAACAAACTCTTCAGCTTTATAATATTAGTATAGATTTGCAACCTTATGAATGTTATTTTCTGTTTTCCTCCCAACCAGTCTTCTTATATTTCTATTGTTCTTCCAGAGTAGTATGGTACCAGAACCCAACATGTCTGTATTGTAATTTTGTTTGTCTATCTATTGTTTTATGTTTTTTTAAATCTTTTTTTATATTTTCAGGGCTCACTACGCATTAGCGTATTACCAACCCATCTTTCCTACGACGCTCCATGGGCAGTGCGTAAAGTGCCTTTACGAGAAACACCTCACGCAGTCACTTTTCATTTGGAGTCGAAGACTTATTGCTTAGTGTCGTCCGTGTCAACACCGACCACGTCGTATTATAAGTTTAACGGGGAAGATAAGGAAAAAAGTACGGAGAATAAGGGAGATAGGTAAGAAAAAAATGAGGGCAGTGAAAGTCTGTTGACAGTACAATAAGAAAAAAATGGGATTTTTTTTGTTTTAGTTATGTTTTAGCAGTTTAAGAGAATATATACTGAACTATCAACTAAAAATTTTATAAATTACACTACTAAGAATAATTTTGTCATTGATGAAGTACAATTTTAAATTTTCGATGGGAGGGAAAATATTTAAAAATTAAAATACTGGTGATAGCTTTTGCTGAAACTTAAAAAAAATCCTTTATTTTTAAGATGAAATTGAATGCAATTCTAAGATTTTCCAAAATTCACTTGCTTTGACTAGGAATCTAACTAAAAATTAAATTTGTTATTTTATTCTTCAAATCGACAAAAAGTTATTTTAATTGTGCACAGTTACCTAAGAAATTCCTCCATAGTGTAAGCACTACTATACTAATCTAACTACTTACAAATAATATTATTTTCATTTCCAGATTCCCTTACCCGATGCAAGAGAAATTTTCAGTGATGTTGTTTTCGCCGGTTTCATGGGAGGTTGTTCCCGGTAGTCGGGTTTCTTTGGAAGAATGGGAACATGTCACTTGCTTGAAGAATGTATCGCTATCTTATGAGGGGACCACGTGAGTTTGATTTTTATAAATAAATAATAAATAAATATATTTTTTTTGGATTTTAGGTATTTGTACGTTGGTTAAGTTGCCTGGAAGAGATGGCTATTAATAAACAATTTTATATTGTATTAAATTGCCTGGTTATGTACTGTTTTTAGTGTATGATAGTAGTCATAAGGTTCCTTTATGCATTAAATAATTAATTAGAAATAATAAGTAAAACGGAACTATTATATCTCGGGCTACTGGTCCTTCGAACCGGATTTGAAAAAATTAGCTTTAAATCTTTCAAGTTTATGAAAATTGCCTTCTATGCTTTTAAAGCAACAATCATTTTTATTGAATAAAATTTCTATCCATATGTGACTATGTCAGATTCGGTTTTAGTGAAAATTAAATAAAATATTTCAGGAAATATTTCAGGACGATTTTCACACACAGCACGATCTGGTCCCATACTTAGCTTTCGCTTGTGTTATGGAAACCAGATGGCTGATAAACATACATAATACATACAGTGGTGGACGTTTAATTAGAAACATGTAGCAGGATGAAGTAGTCATCAAATTTATTTACTTTTGTGTATTAACGTATTATAGATTAAGCATTATTTCATATGTAATAGAACACCCGTTTATCTAGTTTTATAATAAATTGCTTAATTTTAATCAAACGTTAGCTTAAATTAATAAAATAAACAACTT
The DNA here is from genome assembly GCA_907164665.1 of Colias nastes. Classification (NCBI taxonomy): domain Eukaryota; kingdom Metazoa; phylum Arthropoda; class Insecta; order Lepidoptera; family Pieridae; genus Colias; species Colias nastes. Next base: position 5,376 of record CAJQZM010024820.1, read on the forward strand.
TAAGTGAAGTCTGATTTCCGAGCATTTTCAGTCTGGACAACAAATTAGAAACAGCATGGTTCGAGTGTTCCAAAGTCAAAACCTGTTGAAATGCCGCCAATATTTTTTTCTTCTACAAATATTTGCACCGTTTTTTTATGCTAATGTTTGATTAAAATTAAGCAATTTCTTATAAAACTAGATAAACGCGTGTTCTATTACATACGAAATAATACTAATACGTTAATATGTAAATGTTAAATGAATTTGATGACTACTTCATCGTGTTACGTGTTTCTAATTAAACGTCCACCACTGTATATATAATTTTAAATAAATACTTAATAGATAATTATTCGAATTTAATTTCGACGTGAAAGCATACCAGAAACATGTAATTTCTTTTGTCATTTATAATGAGCTGAATAATGTATTTTATTATCATTTTACTTAGGTCCGGTCGTCGCGGTTATATTGCGATAGGCACTAATTATAATTATGGAGAAGACATCACTTCTAGAGGAAGAGTGAGTTAACAATTATTTATAATATATTTTTGAATAAATATTCTTATTATAAGATTTCAAATATCTATTGTAAAATGTAAACGTATTAAATCGTTTTTTCTTGCGATTTATCAATGCCTAAATGATCGAATATCTGCATAGTAATAACTTAATTTAATTTTGATAACGACATTTCACAAACACTTCGGGGTCTTTTTGTCCATCAATCACGTGAAGATCCAAAGGGGTGTATATAAAATGAAGTTTGAAAATGCCAAAAAAACATCACGTGATGAATGGACGGCCCCTTTACTAATAGTAATAGACGGCATCGCATATATCAAATACTAGCTGTGCCCCGCGGTTTCACCCGCATTGCTCCGCTCCTGTTGAAAATTTAAAAATGAAAATGAAAAATATATTTATTTCATACACACAATTTTCAAATACAGAAAGTGGATGAGTCCTCCTAGTAAGTTTACAAAAACCTGTGTCAGGAGGACCCGCTCTTCCTTAACTAAAGTTTACAATTAATATAATACGTGTGCAGATGTATGTGTATAAGTGAGTGAATGAGTGTGTGTGTGTGTGTGTGTGTGTGTGTGTGTGTGCGTGCGTGCGTGCGTGCGTGTGTGTGTGTGTGTGCGTTCGTGTGTGTGTGTGTGTGTGTGTGTGTGTGTGTGTGTGTGTGTGTTTGGGTATGTTTAAGCTATTACAGAATAATAACCTGTTGGTGTTAGGGGGATGATATACATATAGCCAATATTTACAGATAATAATCTACGACATAATCGACGTGGTCCCCGAGCCAGGGCAGCCATTAACGAAGAATAGATTTAAAGAAATATACGCGAAAGAACAAAAAGGGCCCGTGACTGCGCTCACGCAGGTTTTGGGGTATCTCATATCGGCTGTTGGACAGAAGGTGAGATATTTATTTTTAACTAGCTTACCGCCCGCGGCTTCGCCCGCTTTGTCTAAAACCTAATAAATTATATACTAAAACCTTCCTCTTGAATCACTTTATAAAAAAAAAACCGCATCAAAATCCGTTGCGTAGTTTGAAAGATTTAAGCATACAAAGGGACATAGGGACAGAGAAAGTGACTTTGTTTTATACTGTGTAGTGAAGTGAAACTTCTTTAGGCGCGTTGAGAGTAAAATTTCAAGAGCGTGATGGCAATGACGGTATTGCCTACAACGTCATGGAGTAAGGCGACGATTTTGGTATCTTTGGATTTTGCCAAAGAAGTTTCACATTTGATACGTGTGCTCGGCACACACGCTCTTTTTATTCAGTTTATTCGTATAAGATAATTAATAATTTGTAACACTTTATCAAGAATACAATAATAATTCAATTCAAAAAGTTGGCAGTGTTGCATGGTTGAAAAATACAACATAAGCTACCAACCAAATTTTTCCAAATAAACCGTTCCCCACTTTCAATATACAGGATTACTTGTAAAATACCAGCAACCTCGCAGGACAAGATAGCTAACATCATAAGTAACAACATTTCTTCTACGACTTTTGATAATTTGTTAGATTTTATTTTCATACAAAAATAAATATTCATTTAATTTTCCGTTTGAATATTATAAACTCTACGCGCATCCCAAAAGTTACGTAAACAAGAAGCGAACGAGAGGGGACGTCGCGTCGTCCTTTCGATAATAATTAATAGAACATAGACTTACAAATGTTAGGAGAGTACAATAAATGCTAAAAAAATAATTTAAAAACATTGAGATATACATATGGAGACGACACCGCCTACATCACATATGTTCCGCTCAACATAAGCCATATGGCTTAACTGCACTCAGTCGCTTTAGTGCGATGGTCGCGTTCATGTCTTGTTTGTTTTAAAGCAAAAAACCAAGAAACTCATCAAATATGCCCTCGAGTGTGTTGCGACATTGCACTTATAATTCAAGTAATGCGGCAAAGTGCAAAGAAATAACTTTTCATCGGTAATTATAATTACCGATGAAAAGTAATGCCAAAAGTCGTAGAACAAATGTTGTTACTTATGATGTTATTTATCTTGTCCTGCGAGGTTGCTGGGGTTTTACAAGTAACCCTGTATTTATTTCCTTTCTTCCTATCTTAAAACAAACTAATACATAATTTTTAATTCCCTTTCAGATTTACATCTGGCAGCTCAAAGACAACGATCTAGTGGGTGTTGCGTTCATAGACACACAGATATATGTACACAGAATGTTAGCTGTTAAGAACTTGATTTTAGTGGCCGATGTTTATAAGTCCATATCTCTATTGAGATATCAAGACCAGCATAGAACTTTGTCTCTGGTTTCGCGGGACTTTAGGACCGCGCAGGTAAGAGGGTTTTTGGTATTGTTAATGATATTTCTAAGAGAAGTATCTTGATTTATTACTATTAGGGCCTTAAAAATTAATCTATTGTACATGGTTTTTGTAATAGATTGTCTATAAATCGGTTTAACGTAAAGATAATGAACAAATAACTCATTATTAAGATTTTATTACAAGTAGCCGATGTATATAAGTCTTATGCTGATCTATATCTCTATTGAAATATCAAGACCAGCATAGAACGTTGTCTCTGGTTTCCCGGGACTTTAGGACAGCGCAGGTGAGAGCATATAGATGTAGTCTATGGTTTGGGTAGATTTCGGATATTCTGGTATTGTCTGTGGTATTTAATAATTTACGCAAAATTAATTGTTTTAAGAGACGTTTTTTAAAAATTTCTGATCTTCGACTCCGTGTTTCTTAGGACTGTTTTTTAAGGTAGGAAATAATAGAGTTAGGAAGCGACGTTTTGATAAACTGCTATATCATAATAATAGATTCCATTATATAGATGTTTGAATCAAATTTGAGTGAATTAAAAGCCATTAAATAAAGAACCAAAAGAAAGAGATGTAAAAATACCTCTTAGGAGTTTTTCGAATTTTTTCTGAGTATTTGAATGAGCATGAAACAGTCAATAAATTGTTACATGAATTTTTAAATCATTTATTTTCAACTAGGTTTCCGCCCGCGGCTTCGCCCGCGCAGTCAAAGAAAAACCCGCATAGTTCCCGTTCCCGTGGGATTTCCGGGATTGCGTCATTTTCCCGGGATAAAAAGTAGCCTATGTCCTTTCTCGGGTATCAAAATATCTCCATACCAAATTTCATTAAAATTGGTTCAGTAGTTTAGGCGTGATTGAGTAACAGACAGACAGACAGAGTTACTTTCGCATTTATAATATTAGTATGGATTATTACATTGTGTTTTACAGATATATGACATGGAATTCATGGTGGACAACACTAGTCTTGGTTTCCTGGTCAGCGAAGTGGAAGGCAATCTAGCGTTGTTTATGTATCAGCCACAAGCTAGAGAGAGTTATGGAGGTAATGTTTTTTTTGTTTGTTTTGTCTTTTTTTAACTTTTTTACACATGTATGTGATATATAGATGAATATATGTAGATGTTGTCATTGATAACATATCTTTTTATTTAATACTAGCATTCCGCCCGCGGCTTCGCCCGCGTTTTCAAAGAAAAACCCGCATTGTCCCGTTCCCGTGGGATTTCCGGAATAAAACCTATCCTATGTCCCGGGGTAAAAAGTAGCCTATGTTCCTTTCTCGGGTTTCAAAATATCTCTTTACCAAATTTCATGCAAATTGGTTCAGTAGTTAAGGCGTGATTGAGTAACAGACAGACAGACAGAGTTACTTTCGCATTTATAATATTAGTATGGATTACAAATACGAAAGTAGTCTACTTCTTCGATTTAAATGATATTTGGTACAAATTTGGACAGGAAGATTTGAGAGAAGATGTAAAGGTTTTATCCCGGAAATCACACAGGAACGGGAACTATGCGGATCTTTTAACTATGCGCCCGGAAAATTATAAGCGGCTAGTCCATCCTACCAGTAATATTATAATTAATGCGAAACTTTGTGAGGATGGATGTATGTGTATGTTTGTTTCTCTTTTACGCAAATACTATTGAACCGATTACAATGAAATTTAGCACACACATAGAGGGTAACTTGGATTAACACATAAGGTTTTATCCCGGAAATCCCACGCGAACGTGAACTATGCGGGTTTTTCCATGACCACGCGGGTAAGGCCGCGGGTGGAAAACTTGTATTAATATGTATCAAATCAAATCAAATCATTTATTTATTTCTCCTCACAACTCCCAATCACATAAATTAATCTACATGCATACAAAATTATCAAACACATAGCTGGAGTTAGAGGAGCTGGTGTCTGAAATGGGATTTAACCGGTATCACAGATCACCAGGTCCCCGCCCTCGGAAACAAAAAAAAAAAAAAAACAATTACAAAAATAAAAAATCTTTCACATAATTCAAAAGTTTATGGTTAGGTAGTGAGGACGACATAAGTTTATTGTTATTTAGCATTTAAAATATACCTACATGTGTGTGTGTGCGTGTTTATGTGTGTGTGTGTGTGTGTGTGCGTGTGTGCGAGCGCGTTTATGTGTGTGTGTATAATGTATGTATGTATGTATGCAGGTCAGCGTCTGATCCGCAAGTGCGACTACCACCTGGGCCAGCAGGTACACGCCATGTTCCGTATCGCGGCTCGGCCACAAACTAATGCGGTTGTAAATCAAAGAAATGTCAGTGAGCAGAGACGACATGTTACTGTTTTCAGTGAGTTATTACTTATTACTTATTTATTAATAGGGTATATTTATACTTATTTATTAATATATTAGAGATTGTCTAATCTAAAAATGAACGCCCCTCCACTAAACTTAATTGTTTCAATGTGTGAGGACAAATAATTATTGAACCACTTTATATGTGTGCGCGCGGCGATTCTACTGCAAACTTTGACTCTCTCGCGCACTGATTTGTCAACTAATCGGGCGATCAGTTCAGGTGCCTAGCATTGTATGGCGGGGAGAGCGCGCTATGTACGGAATGACAGTGTCCGTTCTGTCGTGCATCGCGTCATTTATGCACTAGTTGGCCAACTGGTCCTGTTGTTCAGGTTATTCTCTTGTTCGTGTCTAATTGGCGACTGAACGACCAATGAGGCAGACCAATTTGTGTGTATTGCGTCTATACACGTACTTTGAATGTGAGCGTAATCACAGTGGAGGGGCGTTCATTTTTAGATTAGACAATCTCTACTTATTTATTAATATATTACTTATTTATTAATAGGGTATATATATTACTTATTTATTAATAGGGTAAATAATTATACTTATTTGGATGTTTACATTTTGTAAAATTGTTCGCTCTTATACAAATATTTATTTCGATATCGAGCAGTCTTAAAGAATTTGAAGCGAAAACTTTTTTCTGAAAAATTATTATTACAAGATTTTTTTTGGATACTTAGGTAATATTAAATTGTTAAAAAATAAAAGAAATTCGCCCGCGACTAAAGACGCGGGTTCGAATCCCGCCTCGTGATCAATTTTTTTCTCTTTAAAAATTTTTCATTTATAAAGCATTGAATCTAAAAATGTTATATTGTTAAATGTTAAAAAAATCAAAAACTTATGTTAACTATTTGACCTTAGCTACAAATCCTAAAGTGAATTAATTTTGTTCGATTCAATTTAAACAATTGATTCGTTTTAATATGATTTTTCTTTAATTTATAGTGACTGTGTTACACTGCCATTGTTACAAAACTAACAGTTTTTACCACCCAATATAATATTATTAATATGTTTTTTTTTTGTATATAGCAACCCTTGACGGCGGAGTGGGCTATGTGTTGCCAGTGTCCGAAAAAGTGTACCGAAGATTGCTGATGTTGCAGAACGTTATGAATAACTACTGTTGCCATATCGCCGGTTTGAATCCTAGAGCTTATAGGTAATTATAATTATTTTAATATCGTATCGTATGAACTACTAGCTGTGCTCCGCGGTTTTACCCGCAGTGCTTCGCTCCTGTTGGTCTTAGCGTGATGATATAATATAGCCTACTAGGTTTCCGCCCGCGGCTTCGCCCGCGCAGTCAAACAAAAACTCGCATAGTTCCCGTTCCCGTGGGATTTCCGGGATTGCGTCATTTTCCCGGGATAAAAAGTAGCCTATGTCCTTTCTCGGGTATCAAAATATCTCCATACCAAATTTCATGAAAATTGGTTCAGTAGTTTAGGCGTGATTAAGTAACAGACAGACAGACAGAGTTACTTTCGCATTTATAATATTAGTATAGATAGCCTTCCTCGATAAATGCTTGATTTTTTTTATATTAATGAAACGTAGACAAATCTATCGAACCGAAAATCATTGGAATAGGCTCAGCCGTTCTTGAGTTGCGAGTATTGCAATTAAAATAACTTTTGTATAAATAGATTTTATTATGAAATGATTTGTAATTTTATAATATACAGGACTTATAAAAGTGTGCGACGAGGCGGTGGACCGGCGAGAGGCATTTTAGATGGAGATTTAGTTTCGTTATATACTTCGATGCCGATAAATGAACAACAAGACGTAAGTATTTTTCTTATATAAATTACCAAATTAAATAAAATCGAGTTTCAATGTATCGGCGAATTACGGATGTGGGTTTATATCGAAAATTTTAATACTTCAGAGGTAAAGTTATTGTATGAAAACATACATACATACATACATACATACAGGTTTGATAATACCACTTCACAATCAATTTATTTAATCAATCATCAGTAAACTTTTATATTATATTATTGTATATTTACTCTGTCATTCGTAATTACACCGATACACCTTATAGATAATTTAATTTCTATCTACAATGTAATTTAAGACAAAAAAAATTAGATAAAAAAGTTTTAAAGCATTTGAATGTTATAAAAAATAGCTTTCTTTCAATCTTGAACATTATATGCAATACCCGTTTTTTAATATCATAATTTTTGTGATATTACAAAGAAATTACATATTTTTTCCTTACCGTCTAATACTTATTTGTTTTATTCCAGATCGCAAAGAAGATAGGCACAAAAGTGGAGGAGATATTCAGTGATCTCTACGAGATAGACAGACTTACTGCGCATTTTTAGATTAAGTGTTGTTTGTAAATAGATGAATAAATGATATTCTTTAAAAAAGTGTTTTATTTCTTTATAGATTTAATTTTTACTTTGATCCTTTTTAAAACGTATAAGTATTACTTACATAATTAGTTTTTTATTCACTAAAAATTGAGCGTTAAAATGAAATACTGGGTTCGATTCCCGGTGAAAACTATAGTAAAAATGCTTTGACATAAAATGCTGGGCTTAAAAAATCGACCAGTAAAACATGCACGAATGTATCTTCATATTTTTATATTTTTGAAAATTTCATTTAACTCAACTAAAAAGTAAAGTATTTATTAGGAGAGTAGTTTCAGAGAAATGTACATAACTATAGGTACTTTAAAATATTATCATACTTAAATAATTAACTATGATAACACGCAATTTCATAATAAGTGCTGTCATTTACGGCCGTTTTCTGAATTTATAAAACTTGATCATAATCAAGAATTTTATTTATTCCGATTATTTATTATATTATTGATCCCGCTTCGCTTTATAAATTTCATTTAGTGAAATGTACTTATTGAAAACAAAGCCTATTACCAGCAAAGCATATAACCAGCCGATCATCCCGTTTCCGCCCGAGCTGACCCATTTAAAATAAAAACGAAATTAAATATGTATAGCCTATGTTACTACTTAATTATGTAAGCTACATATCTATCATTGAAAAAATCATTAAAATCGTTCCAGTACTCCAAAAGTACCTATTCAATACAAACTAACAAACATACAAATCTTTCCTCTTTATAATATTAGTGTAGATTTAAATAGGAAGGAAAGGAAGGAAACCACTGACTGCGCCAAATAATTAATAAAAACGGAATAAAACAATATTATATAAGATCGTTATCAGTTTTGTTGTGCCATTGTCTCCTATCGGAACTAGGAAATGACCGTACTGCGTATAATCACTTATAATACCACAAGAGCTTCAAAATTATCGGGTATTTTCCGATAGGTTCGTTGCAAACAAATGAAGGAGTCAAGTTTTTAGTCAAGGTTAAAAAATCACGAGCGCGAAGCGCGAGTGATTTTTCCTGAAAAACTTGACGACTTTATTTGTTTGCAGGGAACCTTGAGGGAAATGCCAGATAATTTTGAAGCTCGTGTGGTATTCGGGGGATTATTTTTCCGTCCCAAATGTCGGCCAATAATTTCACAATTGAATTCAACTTGTCAGTTTGACGTCAACGACCATTTGACAACGGACCAGTGGGCGGGGCTTAAAAAACATGGCTACGTATTGTGTGCAACAAAAGAATTAACCATAAGTTTACATTGAATTAGTGTCATCAATTTTAATTATTTATGTTTTCTATAAATGATTTTTTTCAATTTGTTGGATCATGAATGGATTAATGAATCCTCATTAATATCATTATGTTTTTTCACAGTATCCTTCTTTAAACTCCGATTTACTAGACGCTGATGTCGTGCCTCTATATTTTTTTTAGCTTTATTTGATTCTCTAGCAGAGCTTGGTAGATTACACGATGGAACACATGTTTTTTTTAAAGTCATCTTTTTAGTAATAACACCTGAAAAACAAATTTTTCAATTAGTTTTAGATTTATATTTACATTTATATTTGAGGTTAAACATTGTCAACTTACTTGGTACAATAAAATCATTCCTTTGAAAATGTAATGAACACACTCTCATATGCGGATTTATATTTTTCAATTTTAAAGCACGCTGCCAGGCTTTACATCGATCTACTTTTTCTTTTTTTCCGAAATAATTTTCAACATAAACAAAACTGCTACCAGGTTTAGGTATAGCATGAAAACTAACTTCTAAATTCGTATGAGATTTACTACCACAACCGTTCACCGCACAATAAACTCTACTTTTATTTTTAGTACGAAATTTTAAAGAATTTTTATTAATTTAAAAAAATTTTTTTTTTTAATAGATTCGGTAATATACTTGTGTACTTAAGTGCACACTAAAACTAGTTCTTTTTTTGAACACCAGGTGTCGTGACCAAAGTGGTCCGTTGTCAATACCATGTAGGTTGTACCACGTGACGTCGAATGGTGCAATTCTATTGGTCGATATTTGGGTCGGAAAAATAATCTAGATAAACATAAGCTTTTGTTTATTTCTTTATAGTTATTAAGGTATTGCAATATGTTTCTTTGGTTTTGTGGGTTAGTTTGATGATTTATTTACTATTATATAGCTACTAGCTGTGCCGCGCGGTTTTACCCCCATTGCTCCGCTCCTGTTGGTCTTAGCCTAAAGCCAATTCTTCGATAAATGGGCTATCTAATACCGAAAGAATGTTTCAAATCAGACCAGTAGTTCCTGAGATTAGCACGTTCAAACAAACAAACAAACTCTTCAGCTTTATAATATTAGTATAGATTATATAGCTAGTTTAGTTCGATCCAGGGACGAAATTAAGGTGTGTAAGGTACCATTATATTTAAATAAAACACAATAATTAATACTGTTGTAGGTAACTATATATTTTTATATAAATGCTTTCAGACTAAAATTATTAGATTACGTAGATAATTTGGTTTTGTTAACGATCTCTAATTTCTACTTATAGGTACTATATTTCATACTAGCTCGAAACGCCTTCGCTTGGGCTTATCCAGGATTTAATCTTTAAGAACTTGAACCTTATTTTATACACTAGTTACCACAAAATAGTCGTAAACATTTATCCTGCTCATCAAAGTTTTCGCGTTTATAATATTGGAAGAAATGGTATATAAGTACATAACTACCTACTTAATAAAAATGAGAACAGTCAGAGTAGAGTCAGTAACTCTACTACATTGCAAATATTTTTGAATATCAGACTCTTTTTTCGTTTTTAATTTTCTGCAATACTCTTTTATCAATAGTCGTTAATATTGACGACTATAAAATAAAACAAGTAACTCGATCGCTTGAAAGTTTTTAATAAAATCACTTGCATAAAGTCATATTATAAGCTCTTTTCAACCAACTTAAGTCTGTTAAAGAGAATATAGTTTCTCTACTTATGCTCAGTTAGTGCATAAAGTAGAAAACAAAGAAAACTTTTAATAATGTGTGTTTCTGGGCTAATAGAATGGAGTTAGGTAATATTGTATACTACACTTAATGAAATTAATGGTGTATGACTTGCAGAATTTTTGGAGCGTAAGATAAATAAATAGTTTGAATTGGGTTTGATTCTATGGTGTGTATGTTACTGAATTTTTATTTTGGACAAAGAAAACATATTGCCACTGATGTTTCTTACGTAAATACAAATTCCTTTTGATAATTACGCTATCATGAATGTCATGAATGAGACTGTGTGAAAAAGATGATAGCTTAACTTAAGTAGCCTATTTGGTCAATTTTTAGAAATTAACCATCACTGCCTGCTTACTATACGAACTTTACAGTATTTAAAATACTTTGCTTATTACCATGGATAATAATTATAATATTATACTAGTACTTATTACTATACAAAACATAATACTGAATCCCTTTTCTAACTGAATTTTGGCCACAATGAACAATGCGATTAACAGCTATTTGCTGCAGAATTATTAAAATGGAGAATAATTAGTACCTAGTTGAGAGAACACTAGACACATTGTTCTATTTAGTAAATGTACAATTTATTGAGAAATTCAAGTATGAAAATACGTATGTTGTCATTAGCATCTATATAATATATATCTTAATATATATAAATCTCGTGTCACAATGTTTGTCCTCAATGGACTCCTAAACCACTTAACCGATTATAATAAAATTCGCACACCATGTGCAGTTCGATCCAACTTGAGAGATAGGATAGGTTTTATCCCGAAAATCCCACGGGAAAGGGAACTATGCGGGGTTTTCTCTGAAAACGCGGGCGAAGCCGCGGGCGGAAAGCTAGTTATGTTATAAAAATGAATGTATTGCTAAGCGTTTAACTTGAGAACGGCTCGCCCATTTCGGAAATCGCCGGAATCGACCAAACTCGTGAAATTATTCGACGAGAATCAAATCCAGTGCTCTTAATACGAATTGCGATCTTCATAAACTAATTGTTGGATATGGTTATAGCTGGTACTCACGAAGGAATGTACATAAACAAAAATAAACGATATTCTATATTATATAATACGATATAACTTTAATAGTAATAGCGTTTAAAGTGCATGCACGCATTATTAAAACGAAAAAGCCAACCCGTCCATTATTATTAGACCTTTGTTTTCTTCCAAGTTTCTAACGAACGTGGTTCTTCATATATTTGTTATAAATACAAACCAATCTTAGTTCGCTGTAAGGTGAACGTAAAAGTATAAAGTTACAATGGACAAATTGAACAAAAAGTCCATAGTTCCGACTTACCTGTCACTTTAGTATAAAATAGATGGAGAATTTATTATGACATCAGTACACTACGAGCTGAAACTAAAATGTACACTGTACAAGCATATGTGAGTTATTTTTAATAATTATTAGTGATAGGCGTAACGGCTGAATATATTGTGATGTGGTTTGTGTGTGTGCGCGGTTGATTTTGTGTTTGCAAAAACTAGGAGTAGATGTTTGAAGTTTTAGTGTGTGAAGTAGGGTGTTATTATATTTTTGAAGTGTAGAATAAATTATTACGTCATAATTAGCTGATAATTAGGCTTAAATAAGCTTTAAAAATACATAAAAAACTAAAATAAACAAACGAAAAAGTGCCTGAACAATAATCAACCCGAAAAATATTTAAGCATTACTCTCACATCTTGATAATATGTCATTTTAAGTGTATTTCTTCTTTAAATTAAATCTAAAAGCTCCATATAAACTACGGCACCTATCTGCACCCTTAACCTCTTTTTAATTACAACAGAGTGGCGAGAAGTACCACTCAGCATAATGACTAAGTATTAGAAATTAATGACTGCGATTTTTTTCTTATTAACAATTTCTGGGTCAATTCTGTAATTAGTTTTTTAACAAGAGATAGATAGAGGGCATTTTTATTTGATTCTTAATTATTGACTAATTGTAGATCAAAAGTATCGATTTACAAGGAACTTTTTAACGGAATTTGGTTATTATTTGTATGTATATTTTCTTAATTTTTTAAATTAAATCACGGGTTGACTGACCGCGCTTGCCATAAATATTTAATGTCTTTTTCTTATTTCTAAATTGATACCTCTAGTAGGTCATAACTCAGCCTTCATTAGATTTACATAGTGGAAAATTAAATAAAAGGTTATGTTATATCAAACATATATATGTATGTACATAAGTATAGGTAATAGGAATAAGTATACAATGTATCTTTGCACGTAGGATCTAGGAATAGGCTTTCATGTAAGATTTGCGCGATACTGATTTTTCCTCACAACATCACAAACGTTCTTATCGATATAGAAAAACATCATGAGGAAATTGACATTTCCGAGTTATAAAGTAAAGGTTTCAATCTACTTATAATAAGTACCTGTATAGGTATTGCGATTCCGCCGATTTGCGCCTGATAGTTTCCTGATCAAGTCTTCCGTCCCATAGTCTTAGAAAGATTAAATGGTTTGACCACAGATTACTAAATAAGTAATGGTTTTTAAATTACTACCCGTAATAAGTCTAAGTATGTAAAACATAGTTCAGCTATCAGCTATCTTACTAATATTAGGTAAGTTTACATTATTGTAAAATTTCATGACGATGGATGGCTGGATGTTTGTGGCTCTCACGCGAAATCCAATTACCGTATTTTGATGATTGTCAGAGATGTAGAGCGCACAAGCTATAGAAATACTGGCTTTTGCCCGCGACTTCGTCCGCGGTGAAACCGCGTAGCAAAATCTGGAAGATTATAATCTGAATGCTTACCCACCTATAAAGGCTATTTTTCATCGGGGCACACCCGCATATTGTGAGTGAAACCGCGAGTCACTACTAGTCACAACTAGCTAGTCATTATTAACTTACTATTTATGCAGTAAATGGATTATATTTTGTAAATAATTCGTAGATATATATAATATTAGATAAACAGAACTTTACTACTTAGTAGGTACATAAAAATATCAAGCTTTCAAATTAATGGCAGTGCGAGCCACAGTGTTGGTTATTTCATACGAAATAAAAGATGGCTGAAACAACAAATTATCCACAAGAACGAGAAATAAAATACATTTCGCACTTTTAACGGGACCGCAAAAAATAGTAAGGGCTCGGTTATACAGCGTGGATAGCGATTTTCGGGGATATATTTTAATGAAAAACATCGTTTTTATTTGTGTGTATGTGTTTAGGATTTGAAAAAGTGCGATGTATAGAGTAAAATGTTATTATTTTTTACATCTATTTATGCTGAATAGGTAATACTTATAAATCTGAAGAATTTGCGTGATTGAACGCATTAATCTCAGGAATAACAGGACAAAAATTTCAAAAATTCTTTCATCGTTATATTATGTAGATTGTAGGTACGTGATCCCTCGCGTCCGCGTTAAAATGTAGAAGCCCTTCTGGCTAACATTGAGAAACACCACACAAAAAAGTACGTGATCCCTGAGGGCTAAAAGCTATACAATTAAAATGAAGCCGGGGCAAACCGCTACTATTTTTATAAGGAATGAGTTTATTACATTTACATTACTAATACATCTATACTACATTACATCGTCTATTATAATATAATATTTGCACCTATTTATTAATGCCAACCCAATCCAAACAAAGCCGCGGGCACAAGTAGTATACCCTACACAAAACACGGGAAAACATTTCGTTCAGCTAAGTTTCGCATTCAGTTACAAGAAGCTTTAAACACACGCTCACAAACACGTTTTATAGCAGACGATGCATCAAGAGCATCCGCTCTTATCCAACTGTAAAAAGCTTAGTGTGAATGTAAACATACGGTGGTTAATTTTGTACGGACACGCCGCGGTTGTGAGAGAGAGTCATATTATAATGAGAAGAATGCTTGATATGTTACTGTGATGTGACCGAGTTGGTGTTATGCGAATAAAATCATTTGAACACAAAATTATTTAGTGTTTCACTTAATACTTACACTCTTAGTTTTACATAATACATATACTATATTTACTCACTCTGAATCCATTATAATATGTTTGTTATTATCACAAGTTTTTTGTGTGTAAATTATAAATCTCAATAAATGCGTAACTAACTAGTTGATTTATTGAAAAGCTATCGTTCTAGATTTGGAATTAAACTTTAGAAGCAGTCCTCCTAATACGTACATATAAGCGCAAAAGTTTGTGTGTGTGATTGTTACTCTATCATGCGAAAATCTCCGAACAGATTTTCATGATTATAATATATATGCTTCTTATAAAGCGACTCCCAACTGAGTTGCTTTTTAACCCGTATTATAAATTGCAATATTTAACCACGTACAATTTAATTACAATAAACGTATAATAACGTGTAATAATTTGTCAATAAAAACCATCTTGCACGCAAACGCGCATTTAAAACGCCGCGTTTCACCGCTCTGTATTTCCCGTATAATAAAGAGCATTGTGATTCATTGCTTGTGTGGTCTGCCGACTACTAAACGGTTGAAATATCTCGCAAGCAGCGTATCGGTTTTAGCTGTGTTATTGGCCTGAGAATTTACTAGATTCCCGGTTTGAGGATATGAGTTATGTGTTTTTAAGTTAATAAATGACATTAAATGTTCGTAAAGTCAACAATATTATAAAATTTCTTGATCCTTTTTTTGAAATCATAAATCTAAAGCAAATAAAGACATCTAAACAGATAGATTAATCAAAGAATCTAATATTTTTTAAATATGTAATTCAGGACGTAAGTCTTAAGAACGGTTTGCCTTAGATTATAATGAATATCTCAAAAATTACTAAACCAACGAGGGAAATTTTAACGACGAGGACCTTATTTGAGCTTATTTCCGAACAACAGGCTTTTTTCTGCAGGCTTTCATCCTGTGACATAATCAGACGGAGCTAGAGCTAGCAGCTAGTAATACCTAAATACAATAGTTTTAGAGTAACATCTCAGATAATTATTATCAGAACTAAACACTATACTAGCTTTCCGCCCGCGGCTGCGCCCGCGTTTTCAAGGAAAAACCCGCATAGTTCCCGTTCCCGTGCGATTTCCGGAATAAAGCCTATCCTATGTGTTAATCCAAGTTATCCTCTATATTGTGCTAAATTTCATTGTAATCGGTTCAGTAGTATTTGCGTGAAAGAGTAACAAACACACACACACACATCCTCACAAACTTTCGCATTTATAATATTAGTTAGTATACCTAAGCTACTCTATATTCCACAGTACCAAGTTACAAAGAAAACGTAATAAAACAGAGACGTCACAACCCAATAAACATAACGCCGTAACTCACTTCTAACCCCATTTTATTATGTTCATATTAAAGTACAATAAAACTGGAATAAACAGGTTCCTTTATCCTTGAAGTGTATGTATTACGGCCATATTTATTCTCCGTACCGTTTTATGTGCAATGCATGCAAATAAAATTCATTTATACTAGAACTGTTTAATATATGTAGGTCCTTGATGATAGCTTGATCCCGTGGCTTCACTCGTAACTGGATATAGTAGACTGTTTTCCAGATTATAATCTATCTCTGTACGAAATTTCGTACAGATCGGCTCTGCTGTTTTTGCGTGAAACAAACATTCATAAAAACTTTCGCGTTAATAGGATTGGTTATAGGATTTGTATGGTGAGCGATAATCGGAAATATGCTCTAAGATAATAGGTAGGTATATATTTTACGTTATCTTCACCGTGTGTGATGCGCTTAAAGCGTAATTATACTAAATATTATATATTTGTCGAAATATAGTTCAATGTACAGTTGTGATTTGAAATCTGAAAGCTGAAACATCAAAATATTCATCCATAGTAAATAATTAATTAGAATTTATAGAGAATTAATTACATTGCAGATTTTGTGTGCCATTCTGGCGACATGTTACGCGGGCAGCCAGCAATGGACACCATACAACAATATGAACATGCAAGCATATTTACAACAGCAAATTCAACAACAACATGACCAACAGGTTTGTAAATTAATTTTGTTTATTTATATGAAATATTTTTCGATTCTTGAATCCTATATTTATACCAAATTCCTTTACTTTTTAATGCTAAGTAAGTACATTTTACTATATTCGATCGAAAATGAAAAATAACTGTAATTTTTTTATCGAAATATTAAAACAATTTTTTTTACTTGACGCGAACAAAGTTCTTCATTCGTCCAATCCTATTTATTAAAATAAGCTAATCATACTCATAACTTGATCGCATTGGATAAAATTACAAATGATATTAAAATATGAATTACCATTCACACAAAGCCTTGATTAGTTTCTGAACGATATAGAATTACATTGAGTACAAAGCGGCATTCTACCTTCTTTCATTGCGATCTTTTTATATTATACAACTCCATTTTTCTCACATAATACTTGCATAATCGCTTGAACAACCGTTATTGAGCGGAAAAAAAGAAAAAAAAAAATACAACCTGATCTGTGCCGGCGGACATTTTGTTTTTCGCAGATAAAAAAGGCGCGAAAACGTTGCCGTGGGAATAAATTAATTTCACTTTCGCGTTTCAATTTGGTTGTTTTTTTTTTAAGATTATTGGTAAACATCTACTTAGTAGCATTTGTATTTTATATTGGCATCGATGGTGAGATTTTACGTTTAAATAATTATCTCCGAAAGTTATATTGCTTTTATTGAAAAATAATAATATATTATTTCGTGCATGAACAAAATAAATATCTAATTTGAATATAAATCAATTTCGGAACTGAAATAGTTTAAAGCGGTTGTTAACTACTTATCTCTCGATTGTTACTGATCTTTCGAAGATATTTAAGAATTAGGTAGGTATTTGTGCGAAAATAATTTTTGCTTGTACCTACATAGTAAAACACAAATAGGTCTTACCATTATATTTTGTACTCTTTAAATACTGTTATACAATAAAGCTCATTAGTGTAGTCTAGACTCTAGTCACAAAAAAGAAAAAAATCGTCGAGAGCAATGCATTGTCTATTACATAATGTTAATCTATTTTTTATCTGTTACAGTTTCAACCAAGCGAGTATTCAGGTTATGACGAAGGCAGTTCTGATCACGGTGACTTCAATTCATACAATGGCCACGATTTACAACCATATTCTTACCCAGTTCACCAACACGTTGAAGAAGAAAACCCAGAAGAAATTAAACACTATAAAGAGGTCGTAGTACCAATTCACAAGAACGTAGAATTCAAGATAAACCAGCCCGTTTTGATACCGGTACCACATCCCGTACCGATTCATGTACCGGTACCGAAAGCGGTAGTTATACCTATTATTAAAGAGGTATCTATACCTGTAGAGAAATCTGTACCCTACCCAGTAGAGAGGACAGTTCATGTACCAAAGATCAAGGAAGTTCCCTTCGAAGTTGTCAAACATATTATTGTACCGGTCGAAAAACCTGTACCTTTCAAAGTCCCTGTATACGAAACTATTATACACACGAAAAAGGGATCCCACAAAATTCGTTGATTAATTTCATTCGTTGTTAAAAATATCCCATCTTTGTTAATTGTTGTTGATTGTTTTATGTGTGAGTGTTGTATGTTGTAAATATTGTTGTTTAGTTGTTAATTAGTTTTAATGTTAATAAATGTACTGTATACATTAATTTGTGTTTAATTGTATATCGTGTTGGAGTCATGCGAAATATAACATTATTATAACCTATATTGTAAGTGACTTTGCGGGCATTCTGACATAAATTAAATTATTTATGAAATGGGCTTGTTTTACATAGACGATGTGGAGTGAATGCCCTGATATTAATTTATTCTAGATATTATATAGACGACAGTCTATGTAATATTTGTTAAGTAAAAAGTTGAATCTCGATACTTTGTATGACAATTAAAAACTCTATATTTTATCTATGTGAATGTAGCCTGATAAACGATGTGTCGAAGACGGTAATGTTCAAATGATATTCATAAAGCAGCTAGTTAGATATTTTTTAAAGATTACTATGGACTTTTGGAATGAATAATACTTATTCGATACATTACACTCTAGTGGAAAATAATATTTCATTAATTCTTTAAATAAGTAGAACAGTGCTTTTTACTTATACTATATTAGAAAGTTTGGATGTATATTGAGTTGATACCATATCTTGATTTCTGCTGTTGATCTTTCAGAATTGTAACTATCTACTGAATTGATTTTGCTAAAATTTTATATAGAGATAGCTCGGAATAATATACAGACTATTTTATATCCAGACTCTACGTAAAACCGGGATCTCAAGCTATATAACATGATTTGTTTCAAGTACCCTGAAGTTACGGTTCTTAACTGCGTTTATTGCTAAGTGCATGCTATAAAACGAATAAATATAAAGCTGAGTAAAAGTCATGAATTAAATTAAATTATTTTCTTATAAAGATAATTTATTTCCACCTCATATAATAAGAATGAAAAACATCGTCAAGAGATAAAATTAAAATCGTGTATATGGTACTTCACTAAGTTTTAAGTTATGTAACTAATAGAGAATAATCTAAATATATATAAATTAACTCAAAGGTGACTGATATAGTGATCTATCAACGCACAGCCCAAACCACTGGACGTATCGGGCTGAAATTTGGCATGCAGGTAGATGTTAGGACATAGGCATCCGCTAAGAAAGGATTTCCCGAAATTCTTGCGGGAACGGGGAAAAACGGGGATGCACGTACAAAGTCGTGGGCGGAAGCTAGTTCATTTATAATTTTGTAGTGATAAAATTTCTTTCTTTACAATATTTTGATATTATCAGATTTCCCTTAGTTATAAAACGTCATAAATGTAAATTAACGATCACATTATAAAATACATTGATTTACGATTTTTTTACTTTAAACAACTCAAAATAAGTAGAAAATAACTACAATAAAAATAACTACAATATAACTACAATATAACTCAAAATAACTACAATAAAAAAGCTACACACAATAAAACATATGTATTTAATCCACATACGAGCTTATAAGAAATTTGTGGAATACTGACCTATATTGCATTCCGATCCGATATGGGGGCGGATTTTCTTCCGTAGGTATAAATGTAAGGAATTTGAATTAAATAAACTTTTTGTCTATTGCCCTTGCGTATTGATGTAGTGATTTAGATTAGGTATGTCAAGTAAATAGGAAAATTTTCAATACAATAGTCTTCTTAGTTATAGCACAGTTATTATAATACTAAACTAATAGTTATATTCATTTATTTAAGAGAAATATTTCTTACAGAACCACAGAATATTGTAATTGTAATGTCTTTGATAAAAGAGGTCAAAGATTTTACAAATACAATAGTATCTACTTATATTTAACGTCGTGATTGTAAATACATATTTTTAAGTTTACAATGTTAAATTCTCGTGAAATGAAATAAAAAAATTGTTGAATCCTCCAAATTCTATATTTTATCGATAACGTTTATATGTATTTAATTTTTTTAACTAACAAATAATTATTTAATACCTTTGTTCA
Source organism: Colias nastes (assembly GCA_907164665.1). NCBI lineage: Eukaryota > Metazoa > Arthropoda > Insecta > Lepidoptera > Pieridae > Colias > Colias nastes. The sequence goes on from CAJQZM010024820.1 coordinate 25,491, forward strand.
GTTTATATAATAAACGATTGTACCAATTGTACCTTATCAATAAATATATTTTATTAGTTAGTGTACAAACTTTAAACCACACATTTGCCACGAAGAAACAACAAGGCGCGTGTAAAATATATTATAAATATAAAACGTATAGTGTAATTGGTCTGACTCCACGTGTTAGTGAGAACAAAGCCTTTGAGTTTACTTGCGAAGAGTGCACTTTACTTACGTAAATATTATTTTAAAAGAGCATACTTGTATAAAACACTCGCACTGTAAGAACTCAGTCACAGTAGGGGTAAGATAATAAAATTAAGAATTAATTTTATCATGATAAACTCTTATAAACAAATATGTCTGTATATCAAATGGATTAAATGTTATGTTGATGCTCCTGTTTTGAATTATGATCAACGTAAATTTTTCAACATATAAAGCAAGTCTTATTAAAAATGTACTATCAGTAAAATACAATTTTAAAGAAAATTACACGCTTAATTTACTCGGTAGTCTACATAAACGTTCTACTTACATCACAACGGATATTTACATAACTTCGTACAAAACTCCTTTTTATTTTTAGCAGCGCTGTATAATCCTTTTATTAAGTTGAAAATTTCATATCACACAGTTTATTATTTTCATAAAATTCTTCGTTTCCTCATACTTTAATGTCCTGCTAAATTTCCCTACTTGTAAAACTGCAAGTTTTAAAGCTAAACAGTTTTATAATGAGGAACAAACAATGTTGTTTAATTCACTTTCTAGACGTACAAGGGATTTAAATGAAACATTGGAATGTTCCCTCCCTGTATATTACATTTCTACGTCTTTCTAGCTTGCATTTTCTATTTGTAAAACGCTTCTAAATGAAATTACTCTCAGGAATTGAATACATACTTATGAACTGGATGTTTTGTCAAAGAATAAATGCGACTCCTTATTGTTTTTAGTGGACTATGCATTGGCATAGCTATTTCTAATGCTATTATTGCAATTCTTTTGGAGAGTTAGTACATGTCCGTTTGACAATAAATTACATTTTTAGCGGTAGGAACCATAAATGATATTAATTGTCATTATCATGAATTATATGTACCGATCAGAATCAGAATGATCAGAATCAACAGTCACATGATAGATGTTAAAATTACATTCACGAGAATATTATAAGCTCTCATTGTAACGTGATATTAATTATAACCATCTCCTCTATTTCATTATTGTCACAGTTTATCAATTTTATCTTTGCTCTGAAATACCCGCTGCAAAATGAAATTTTCCCCGAGCGTTAAATCCTACGTTTAATTATTTAATAGTGTACCGTCGTCAAAGGCAAGTTAAGCTATCGTTTGCAGTTTAGCCGAAGAGAATTACAGGCCAATTACTGTCTTAAGCCGTAATCTCATTAACCTAATATGTAATACCTACTGTTGTGGTGGAAGGCGTGCGCTAGACATTGTTAGACATGCTGGTGGTTTTAGAGCGCCTGCTGATTCTGAATAGCAAATTTGTTTGAAGCAAATTGCTAATATTTTCACAGGGGTTCTAAATTTAGCTTGCAGAACGAATTTTATAATGACTTTTCCATCATTTTCAAACAAATTCGTATATTTCTTTACTTGTAGCATATCTGAATAAGCTTATGTACAGGTATTCTACGTTTTATAACATCGTTTCCTCTATTTTGATTAATAATTCCGGCACAAAAAATGGTGACAAAAGTGAAAGGTTTGTAACAAATTTACTAAAGAATTCACTTATTTACAGCACATTGCCACCATTAACCGGAAATTACGTGGGGAAGTTCTATCCGTCTGTCTATTTCCTCTCATCGTTTGTCAAGAACAGACAAAGGCATTGACTTCCTGTTCGATTGCTAAATAGTTTTTAATGTGACATGAGTGCGATATACATATTGAATTCTTTTGAATCTTTTTTAGTGTTTAACCAAAAATAGATAATAAATTATGAGACCTACATCATGCCCAAAAACTTTCGTAAATGTCAACATTCCCTAACTTAATTTTAGTTTATGAATGATTAATATGTATTTTTGTTATTTACATAAAACAGGTTGATCATATAATGTACTTTAAATTTTATTTTAAAGCTTTGGAAAGGTTGTAAACATTATAGTTAAAAGATAGTGTTCTCTAATTTATTTTGTGAAGAATCTCAATTTCACTTTGGCATTTCTCTCTTACTTACAAAGCAAAGTAAAGAATCCCAATAAACTTTCAATCAAATATATTAGAATCAGCTACAAAGAAAAAACGTTATTTTATTACAAGACATAATATAAAATCATATCAATAATAATACGGTCACGAGGTTACTAAAATTAAGTTTCATATTCAAAATTTAGTTATTTATTTATTGAAGTGCTATTTAACTAGGTCGTTTTAGATGAAAGATCCTTTAAAGAAAAAAAGGGCGTGTGTGCCGAGCACACGTGTCAGAAGTGAAATGTCTTTGGAGAGATTCAGAGATACCAAAATCGTCGCCTTACTCCATGACATGACGGCATTGCCATGACGCGACCTTGAAATTTTACTCTCAACGCGCCCAAAGAAGCTTGACTAACAACCTTTTAACATAATTTTAAAATGAATGTTATATTTATTTATAGACTATGAATTATGATGATTGTGTTTCAGTCAATATAATATAATATATCAGTGCCCTTGCCAAGCAAAAAAAATATTATTGAGATATGAGAGACATCTTTCTTAATTTATTTCGTGCAAATAAATAAAATATTTGTCTTCCAACGGCCTCGAATCGGTCAAAAAAACTAATTCAATTCTGCGAATAAAGCAAATTCGTTGTATATCGGGCTAATATACATTTATTTATTTTATGTTATTTTATAAGTATTTTCAAGTATATATATATCTCTTTACTTTTATTTATTATTATTATAATGTTTTTATTTTTATATGTTCCATTATAGTATATACAGGGTTACTTGTAAAACACCAGCAACCTCGCAGGACAAGATAGCTAACATCGTAAGTAACAACATTTGTTCTACGATTTTTGATAATTTGTTAGATTTTATTTTCATACAAAAATAAATATTCATTTAATTTTCCGTTTGAATATTATGAACTCTACGCGCATCCCAAAAATAACGTAAACAAGAAGCGAACGAGAGGGGGAAGGGGGCGTCGCGTCGTCCTTTCGATAATGAATAGAACATAGACCTACAAATGTTAGGAGAGTACAATAAAAGCTTAAAAAATCATTTAAAAATAATTTATTGCGTTATGCCAAAAGTCGTAGAACAAATGTTGTTACTTATGATGTTAACTATCTTGTCCTGCGAGGTTGCTGGTGTTTTACAATTAACCCTGTATATGTATATGAATATTCTGTAGAGGATTTTGTTTCTATTTAATATTTATTATTTTTTCTGTATATTTTTAGCAACAGTCACGGTTAGGGGACACTTTGGGCTTCTGCCCTGTTTGTCTTGTGGGGGGCACTGAAAACCAGCGTTATGCCGACCATGTCGACATGACATATGCTGAGGGCCTCACCATTTAGGTCGCCACACAAATTTCTTATCGTGTTTTAGTTTAATTATTTTTTGTTCATTAGTCTTTATTTTTTTTACGTGTTATTGTTTTAATTTTGTTATATTTATGTTCTATGTGGTGTACCTAATAAAAATGATTTTCTTTCTTTCTTTCTTTTAAATTCAGCAATATCCACAAATAACATTTCTTTTGCGTATTTTAAATGGATATTATTTACGTTGACTCTGTATTTACTGAAAGCAACAGTCTTATAAAATCTTACCGTGAAAATTGTAACGCGTGCGTGTGAAAAGATAGTCAGCTAGCTTGAACAGGGGAGGATTTAGAACAAAATTTTATATGTAATATACCTACTGTATGTTTGTCTTGCAACTACTCATGATGATTTCAAAAGAGAGACGTATAGATTTGCATTTAATGTTTAAGATTAATATGAAGCACATATTTTTGAAGTGAAACTTCTTTATCGGGCTTGGAAAAAAATTTTGTGTAACATTTTTTCGTTACGCGTGACATTTTTCCGTTACGCGCCATCTTTTTCTTATCCCTACCACGCGTGATTCGACGTATTTCTGTAAAGTTGCATATAGTAAATAATTTTTTTGAAAAATAAGGTCATAAAGAAGTTTCACTTCTTACGTGTGTACACTAGTACACGCACACATTTTTTTATATTCATAACTTTTGTCATAATTTCAGCATCTATGGTAATAAGAAGATTCTAAACGAATTTGGTAAAAATTAAAATTGTAAAAAATTAAAACTCTTATTAAATTCTTAATGCAGTTCCAAGAGAATCTACAACTTGTACCTTCTATTTATATGAAATAGGTAGGTGTTAATGCTGTTACTATATACTTACCTACGTGTGATTTTTTGTCGTTTATTTCAATCTGAATATTTTTGTACCTACGCAATATATGGGAAACATTTATTAAGTTCTAGAGCGCTAGAATCCTGCCCTGTCCTGCAACGGGTTACCAGCAAAAAAATTAATGACGCGACAAAGTGGACCGGTTTGTCGGTACATTAGCTTTCCTCAGATAATCGGTAAGAAATGTATAAGCGACTTATAAACTGCCTCGGAAAAATGAATCCTTGGACACTGATATTTTTTCAAATGATTACACGCTTATTAGGGTATCAAATTGGTTTGGGTGATCAATGTTATTAATGGAAGCAGGATTTAGCGAAAAAAAGAGCGTTTGTGCCGAACACACGTGTGAGAAGTGAAACTTCTTTGAAGATACCAAAATCGTCGCCTTAGTCCATGACGTGACGGTATTGCCTTGACGCGACCTTGTAATTTTACTCTCAACGCGTCTAAAGAAGTTTCACTTCAAAAGTTAAAGAAAGACATGCACAACAAATTACCTACACTACAGAAAATAATAAAATATATAGTGTGATTTTTTTTTTGTTTTCATGTAACATATTATTTTAGATTTACGAATTGTAAAATTTTCCATTTACAGTTTCTACCCGTAAACACTTATTATGCATACTTTAATTACTCGAGATAAATATTCAACATTTGGAATTATTAACCCGTCTCTTATTCAATTTTGATATATGTACATACATTTTATATTCAATCCATGGCGTCTATTGAACACTTTGTAATTATCCTGGATACAATCTCTTTGTGCTATTAGTTTCAGCTTTCCGCCTGTGCCTTCGTCCGCTTTGTCTAAAATGTAATAAATTATATACCTTAAATACACAATATTAATTACCTTTCTCGAGAACCGCTCTTTTCAGTCATTAAAAACAAGCATTAAAATCTGTTGAGTAGTTTTAAAGATCTAAGCATACAGAGTCGCTTCCTGCTTTGTGTCTGTACACACCACACGATTTTTTTATACTATGCAGTGATGCCGTATACGTCTGTAAAGGGTCTAATTACATTTTTTAAACTAATATCTTTAACCTGAAAAGAAGTGGACTTCTCAGTCATACTACGTATAAACAACTAGCTATATACAAAACGCATTTAATTTTAATAACAACAGATCGTTATTGTATAGCTACTAAAGATTTATGAGCTCAATAAATTAGGCTAATTGTGAAGTGTATTTGCAATAAAATATTCGGTAGTATTAATCAAATAATGGAATAGACAGAACCGTCATTTTCTCGGGTACCCTGGAGATACACATCTTAAATAGGACAGGACGTAAGCGATAGCGGATATCTATACTAATATTATAAAGCTGAAGAGTTTGTTTGTTTGTTTGAACGCGCTAATATCAGAAACTACTCGACCGATTTGAAAAATTCTTTCGTTGTTAGATAGCTCATTCATCGAGGAAGGCTATAGGCTATATATCATCACGCTAAGACCAACAGGAGCGGAGCAATGCGGGGAAACCGCACGGCACAGCTAGTCTTAAATAGGACACGAGGTAAGCGACAGCGGATTTAATTAAATATTAATACTTACCTACCCAATATCAAAACTTTTTGTTCCTGTGAAATATTTATGGACTTTTTAAAACTTCCATCGATTCCGAAAATCGTTTCTATCACAGAGAATCTAACAAGAAATTCGATAGCTTTACTTTTTAATGTCTCTTTGTCCATACAAAACAATTTAATATTATGATGTATGAAAAGGACGAACACAGCGTCATAGCATTTTTTCATTAGGTACTCCAGGGACACAGGCTTCTATGAAAGGTTTTTCTTGTGCAGGCAAATGTCGACTATCTTGGTTTTATATGCCGGTTGTAACTTGATGTTTTCTTTGACCATTTCATGATGTAAATAATGCAACTAGAATAATTATTAATCTAAAAATGGAGATGTTAACATTGGATTTTGTCTCAAATAATTTAAAAAAGAAAGAATTATATCTATCGTATTTATATATCTATGTATCTAGAAAAATCACATAGGTAGATACTTCTACTCTTTCGCTTTCATATGTAAAAACCACATTTTTTAATTATTCGCCTAACGCAATTACCCCTAGACATTATTTAATTAATATAAATTACATAGTATATACTCATAATAAGAAAGGTTTCCTTTATAAGTTGAGCGTAATATCTAGAAGAAACAAAGGAATATATCTATTGTTGTGTACTCGTATAGAAGTAATAAGGAAATTCCATTTTCCCTTGTATTGGTTATTTGTATTTGTTTTTCGTTTATAGGCAATTACTATGCTTAGCTCAATTTTGTTATATCCTTGATATAGAGGTTATTCTGTGTGCGTAGAATGGTCCTGGGTTCGATTTCTGGTAGATACTAATAAGTTTCGCTTTTCTAGTAACAGTATATCATCATCATCTATCATATTGCACTCACGAATGATGATTTACGTACTATTAGTAATTGGAGCCGCGACCATGGTCTATGTATTAATCCGAAGAAATCGCAGGTAATTATTATTGGAAGTCAGTCGCTTATTTCTAAAATTGATTGGTCCTCTTTACCTAATGTTTGCATAAATAACACTGACATTCCTTACAGTTCCACTGTTAAGAGTCTTGGTGTTTTTATCGATGAAACATTATCGTGGACAAATCAGCTTAAAGAACTTAGGAAAAAGGTGTTTGCAGCAGCTGGTTCTCTCAGACGACTTAGGAACTTTCTGCCTATTCCCACTAAAATTGTTCTTGCTCAGTCCCTTCTCCTATCCCTCTTTGATTATGCAGATGTCTCCTATCCTGACCTCCTTGAATTCCAACTTGATAGTCTTGAGCGTCTCCAGAACTTCTGTGTGAGATTTGTTTTTGGTCTGCGCAAATATGATCACATTAGTGAATTCCGCACAAGACTCAAGTGGCTCCCTATCAGACTCCGCCGGAATGCTCATATCCTAAACCTATTGTACTGCATCCTTTTCTGTCCAAATACGCCTTCCTACCTTAAAAGTAATTTCCAGTTCCTGAACTCCACCACCCGTTCCCCGCGATCCTGTAATAAACTCCTACTACATGTTCCTATTCATAGATCTAATTTCTATGACTGTTCCTTTACGGTCCGTGCTATCAGGCTGTGGAACAGTTTGCCCGATAACATCAGAAGGGCAGGGACATTGAATGAGTTTAAAAAGCAACTAAATATTTACTTTTTATCTTTATAATATCCGTATGTATGTATATGTATACTATGTGTAGTCTTATACTTATTTATTTAATGATTTTTGTGTTCTGCACCATCAACCTCATCATAAAACGTAATTCTCATGATCCTCGACTAAAGGTTGCCTGGAAGAGATCGCTGCTTTAGCGATAAGGCCGCCTTTTTGTACGTGTTTGTTTGTATGTGTTTTTTTCGTATTGTTTCCTTGTTTTTGGTGCAAATAAAGTATTTTCATTCATTCATTCATTCATTCATTCATTCATTCATTCATATTATACCTACTTGTCTTAAAAGACAAATCGATCATAGAAACAAATGTGAAATGCATTTGTCCAATAAGTTACGCCGCAAGGGATGAAGTACTGCATACGGCGGGGTAGCGATATTTCTTTAATAAATTATGATTATAATAATTATGTTTTCAATGGGAAAAGTATGATAACTTACAAAATTGTTAAATTTGTGTAGGTAATTTATTTCAAATGCCATTAAACAAATGTAGTAGGGCTTATATTCAATGTTTAAAATATGTTTTATTTTATTTAAAATTATAGCTTTCTTATTATAGCTGCAGCGATTTTTATAATTAATAGCATTCTATATTTTAAATTATAAGTATTAAAGATATCATTTAACTTACTGTTTTCATACATATACATATACTTTATATAATTATAGAACTTCTATAATATAAGTACCTATAAAGTTCTGAAAAACGCTTTCTTATAGATCCTTAGCACCCTAGAGATTATACTATAGATTGGATATTTCCGATTTCATTATCCAATTCGGATAACGTCCAGTGGAAATTGGCCAGATTAATTGTATTGTAAATTATTGTTCCATAGATTTGATTAGCAATTTCCTAATTGATTGGTTTATACACGTTTTAACGATTTAATAGGGATATGATGAAAATACGGAGAAAAATAAAGCTTTTATTTAGGTAGGTATAATATTTATTTTCCAATGAATTGTGGACATCAATATACCAAATAAATTAGTATAATACTTAATATCTAAATCTATCAGTCTACATCTACTTAATAATAATCTCTATCGAAAGTACTGAAAAATCCTTACACCAGTTGAATGAAGAAAAAGCATTCCTGGGTGACGTAGGCTATCTTTCTATTTTTAATATATATCTAATAATATGTGAAACCTTTTTGGTGGCATTAAGACCATTCCAAATGAGATAACAAAGATTAGACAACATATTCAATACATCGTGGTAGGTATAGGAAAATAAGTAATTCATTATAAATTATTTATAACGTATTCAGTTTGTAATCAACATGACATTCTGTACTAAACATTAATATCATAAATAAACATGACAACACACAACTAAACACGCCTATATTTTTTCGAAAATATCATTATTACAATAAAACACGAATAGTAAGAAAACGATTTAACAAGTGTCAATTATTTAGGCTTACATCTATAAGTTATCAAATATTTATTTTAATCCTTTTTCAAATAAAATATATAAACAAATCAAGTTACCGTAGTATTATTTCTTTCCAAAGATTCCAGCATCTGTGCTATTAAAAATTCTTGTACACTAACACTTGTATTCATAGTTTTTTCATCTATAAGACGTTCTATCAAAACGTTTTCACCAAACTTCCTGAATTGTACTTCTTCGTAACTATGATAATGTCTGAATAACATGTGCACACATTTTATAACAACAAAAGTTATCAGTGTTGTAATCACACAAAATAAAGTGAACCGCCACCACATATTAAAGGTATGATATTAGTTGACTCTTTAAAATGGTCGGGTTATCCCAACTGAAGTACTTTCTTCTTTCTTTAAATTTACTTTACTATCTGTGGAAATATTTTGACAGATGGCTATCTCTGGCTGAATTTCTTATCTGTCAATTTCTCTTTTGAAAATGATACAGCACTCTATAGAAATGTTTTTATTTTCTTATAATAACTGTATGTTATTTTTGGCTGTCATTTACAGCTGTTTCTTCTAGAGTTTTCTTCTGAATTCACTCTCTTGAATTAATTGATCTTCGTAATAAATATTTTAAATAATATTAACAGGAAATCGTTATTATTTATAGCTCAATATTCTTATTTATATCTAATTTATTATCAAGGAGTTTCTGTCAAATAGAAATTAAAATTATCTTCATTTGACTTCTACACTTCACTTTTTAAAACTCTGTTTTTAACACTGTATTGTTCCAATTCCAATATATTGATTTTAATGATATATTTATATTCTGTACCACGTGTTGTTTTTTATACATCTCTTTATGGACTAACTATGATTTGTTATTGTTTTCCTTAAGGTAAAGGTAGATGTTCGTTTAAGTTGGTTTTTCCGCAAATAAATTTATCACTTTGTCATATCATGTCACCCATTTTAAAACTGCAATTTATTTATTTTCCGTTAGTTAAATTTTGACGTCTTATTGGTATTATAAATTATATCTACATTTCTAATTTTCAAAACTTATCTGTTTGAATACTCTTCAGAAATAAAAAAAAAAAACCATGACACAGAATACTCCAGTTACAGATAGAATTATGTTTAGATATCAACTCATAAAAAGTTTAGATATCAATAAAAATATTTGAATGTGCTACAAAACTTAGAAATATTTAGCCGTATGGGAACTAGCTACTTACATATCCATACGAAAAAATATTTTTTTCCTGACTAGATAAAGTTCACATTTAAACCCATCCACTTCCCAGCTGCACACAACGCTGCTTAACCTTACTTATTAAGGCAATGTCCTATCTACTAATAAATCAATTAGTATTGCAGTGTGTTCCGTAGTTACGTCGTGACAAGCATACAAATAGCTTCGTAGATTTGTAAGTGACCTAGCGAGTAATGTAATAACTATGGCTTACTGGTTGGTGTCTAACTTCATTAATACTCGAAAAATATCCTCTAACTAGCTGTGCTCCGCGGTTTCACCCGCATTGCTGCGCTCCTGTTGGTCTTAGCGTGATGATATATAGCCTATAGCCTCGATAAATGGGCTATCTAACACCAAAAGAATTTTTCAAATTGGACTGAGATTCCTGAGATTAGCGCGTTCAAACAAACAAACAAACAAACTCTTCAAATTTATAATATTAAAAAATCTATAATTTTTGGAATATTTGGTAGAAATAAAAAATAAGTGCGATATGTTTTCATGCTTTCCGATCATAAGTTTTCTTTAAAAATTATAACCTTTTGTTATAATATATTTATCCTGTTGTATATTGCCGTGGCCAAGTGCAGGTTGGTAGTGGAGGATATCATATGGCAGTTTCCTTTCAATGTTTTCTTTCCCCGATTCGAGCAGTGATGTGACTAAAGATCAGATAAATTGAAAAAAAAAAAAACATAAATTTTGGTCATTCGCTTAGCAAACAAACCCTAACTTTACGATACTAATAAAATAATGTATATTACTTTCCCTAACTATTTTTTTGTACCTTGGACTTGTAATATTATGTAAAAGAAACGGGATGTTCAATAAGTATAATACTAATTTAATCATACGTCAATAATATTATTTTCCTTGATCTAGTTTAGGCTTTAAACAAACTAAGCGTTTGTCTGTGGTTTGTCTAAACCTGCGTTGCATCAAAATTATTGATATTAAAGAAATAGCTTATGAAAAAGGAAAAATGTAATAAATGTCACAATAAATATTCACTGTTATAAATAACTGCGTTTATCTGTCTAGCTGGAATTGATGAATAAAAAAAGAATAAAAAGTTTACGTAAATCGAGAATACTAAAGTTTTCCCTAGTAAATATTTAAGTAAGTAAATTTACCCAGTGACCATGACCACAGATTAGAGAATAGTTACTTCGTAACAGATACATCACTCCCATACAAAAGCTAAAATACCTACGCTATATTTACCTACAAAATGCGCCGCAACTCGGCTGCAGTAAGAAATGTACTCTACGAACACGCACCGAGAAGCGAGTTTCCCGCGCACGCCGCGTGATTGCGTCATCAAACGAAAACTTTAGGGTTGTACCGAGCGCGAGCGCGTAAATTAAACACAGAGTTGCTGAAACACTTAATTTTTTATTGTTAATTATATTTGTTACATTATACAATAAAAAAAATGAAATCTTATTGATAGTAGTTGTTTCCTTCGGTTTCACCCGCGTGGACCCGCTATATGTGTCTCCTGGATAAAAAGTAGCCTGGTAAATAATTAAAATAATTAAAATAAAAAAAATAATTAAAATTAAAAAATAGCGAGAAAGTACTTTACCTGTGTTCCTGTTTAGGCAATTGAAAAAAAGACAATTCCTTGTTATTCACTCTTGAACTCCGACACCCGTCCACATCGCAATAACCGGGCATCTTGGTAGCGAGCGCGGGAAACGTGACGCGGGTGCGCAGTCTCGCGTGTGCCAACCAACTGCCGCTTGGGTCGGTACCGACCTACTGTGCGGTAGGCACTTATAGCGCGACCTTGAGCGAGTGACGGAGGCCTGCCATGACCCCTTTTAAAGAGAAGGGCTTTACCTTACAGTCACCATATTTTATAATTTATTTTTGCCACTCCAAAAAGATACAATTCACTTTCCCGAAATGTTCTCTATTAGATCGATCATTTCTTCAAATCTCCATAGTTTATAACATTTATTACACCTAAAGCTAAATAGAAATCATAAATCAGTGAAGATGAGTCACATTGTTTAAACGACAATGTTATTAAATTACGTATTCCTCATATGAAGGCGTGTTATCGCGGAAAATGCAATACTTCGTTGTAATATGCCCGTCCTAGGATATCTGTCAAGTGCTGGGTTCGTACTTGTGGTTCTCGAAGACATTTTTTGTTAATTTTTAGCTTGGCAATCGAATTTGGCAAAAAAGGGGAAGCCCTTTTTTGATTTTATGTGCTTATAGATACGCCATGCTATCTTTTAAGTATTGTAAAAACATTTTAAACAATACGAAACATTATTTAATTATGTATTTTTTCCTCATCGGCTAACTGGTAAAGTTAAAAACATATATTATGAGCGCGAGATGGTTTTAATGATAGTTAACGTACTTTAAAATTCACTTCTTCAGAACAAGTAAATCTGTACTTTATTCCTCTATTCTATAACAGCTTTGTTTAAAGCTCAAATGTTTAACGAATTACAATATGCAATCGATTATACGTCATATCTGGGTAGTAATTTTAATATCACGATACGACTAATACGTAGATACTATCTAGTGTTTGATTTTACGCGAAAGACTTTTTAACGGATTTTAAACGCGATTTAATCATTATATTATCATTAGAGCGTGGTCACGGGGAGACCCGTGTCGCCACCACGCTCGCTGTAGAGTGTTCGAAACGTCGGAAAAATAATATAATGATTAAATCGCGTTTAAAATCCGTTAAAAAGTCTTTAATTTCTAATACGTACTAGCTTCAATGATACTTGTAGATTTTGCATGGAGACCGTGTCGTATCGACTTCCATTCTTAATCGAGTTGACAGTGAGTTTCCATAGTAACCCCGAAAGCTATTACTATGCATACCGCGCGATTTGCCTGCACTTGCTTAGCCGTTCGACCTTCGTATTTACATACAAATGAATTTCCGACGACGTTTCTCGCCTCGGACGTTTGGTATGATTTATGTGGAAGATTATTACATATTTAATAAATATAGATAATAAATCTAGATCAAATATTCTACGGAGGAGAGAATGAAAATAAGAAGATTCAGTAGGTAGTTTCGAATTTAATGATGTAGGAACGAGTATCTTAATAATGTTAACTTATAAATTATAATCTTATATGTAAAAATGTTACATAATTATTTACAAACCATAAGGAAAGACATTGTCAATTTATTAATTTATAAATAATTAAGTACGATATCGAATAAATTGCTTCTGATAAAGTTGTATTTTTATTAAATTAAAGTAATTGAAAAACAAGAATAAAACTTAACCAAAATACAAAATATTTATGAAACACTCCTTATCCAGTCTACATAATTATACAAAGGTGTATAATACACAGGGGCATGTATGCACATAGAACGGTTTTCGTCCTCCGTACTCCGAATGCCTTTGAGGTACCATCCCTTGTGTTTTGCCGCGAAAATACCACCAAAACTGGGACAATGGGTTATATCTGAAATGTGAGAAAAAAGAATATAGTACAGGAATTCTTTTGTTTTTATTTTATTTGCAATATATAGAGAACACAAAACTTTTATAATACAAAAGAACAGAGCAGCCTTGTCACAAAGCTATAAACGAAATTTTCTGGAACACAAAGCAAATAATTGTTGTAACAAATATTACAAAAATATAATTATTAAATTGTTTTTAAGTAAATCTAGGGGATTTTATTGTATATGGTACCTACATATTATGTTGATATAAGATATAAAAATATATTTTATTCGTTAATATTTTAGTATTTTGAAACTACATAGTTAATTCCAATTTATAAAAATAAATTTTGCTCATAAATATTTAATGAATAGGTAGTCGGCTTGATTACCGTCGAATTTAGACACATTAGTTTTTTAAAACTAGATTATAAAAATAAAGTTATTATTTAAAATATATATAAAGGATAGTCTTACCATTTCGATAGACGCCGCAAATACTGCTTGATGAAGAACATTCTTCACTCTTGTCCTTATAAAAATCAATAGCTGTTAAGTTGCCAGATATCGCCCAGCCAGTAGTCTGAAAATAGATAATATGGTTTCAAAACTGACAGCATAATAATATTATATATCTTGATTTCATACATTATATTTTAAGTATTTAAAGCATATACTAAAACCACGTTGAAACATTCTATCTATTAAACGAACCGCATCGAAATCCGTTGCGTACTTTAGCGACTGCGACGTAGCATACAAATATGTCATTGATTTCTATATACTTATGTATCTAACATTTAAATGCGAAAGTCTCTTACCATCTAAGTAAATTTCGTTCCATTGCTGGTTCAATTAAAGAAGTCAACTTACCAAAGCATCTGTGTATTCATCATTATCATCCAAACAAGCAATGGATATCGTTTCTGATGTTTCTATCGCATCTTCCGTCTTCAGTATCGCTAGATCGTCGCTCGTGTTCGTGAAATTTTCATGTATGATTACTTCTTTTATCTGAAACGAGATTAAATAAATAGGTGTAATATTGTTTAAAATGGTGAAAAATTTATAATGTTAGAATGATGATACGCAGAAAAAGCATGCATACTCTAAATACGCACCCACACGCACACACGCACGTACGCAAACACACACACACTGGTACTATTTATAGTAACTACCTATTACTTTTCTTTGTTAGAACTGCACAGGACAATTAATACATTTCTTATTTTCTACACGCCAGATTTGAAATTAATAAATAGGTACATATTAATCTATATCACTACATAGTATAAAACAAAGTCGCTTTCCCTGTCCCTATGTCCCTATGTCCCTATGTCCCTTTGTACGCTTAAATCTTTGAAACTACGCAACGGATTTTGATGCGGTTTTTTTTAATAGATAGAGTGATTCAAGAGGAAGGTTTATATGTATAATAACATCCATTAAATAGTTGAGAAGTCCTGTTATTTTTGTGGTTTCTAATGTGATGTCGTAAAAAATTACATTTTTTCCGCTTACATTGCAAACGCCGGCTGAACCCTACGAGTTTTATCAAAATAATGTACTAAGTATCATACACATTGAAAAGGTCTACAGAAAAGTCCGCGATGGTATATGTCTATCTCTTATGAATAACCCACAATAACTTTTTTTTGTCATTTACTTTTTACGACGAATAATGGCTAATTTTCGATGCGATTTTAACCAATACAGCATTAATCCTTAACCAATTAAATACCTTGAATACATTGTTCATTTAATATAGATCTATATGGCCCATTACACCGTATGATTTAAGTGAATATTTTCGAAGATATTACAGATTTAAAAATTGCGGGACGTAGCGTTTGCGGCTGTACCGGCCGGCCA
The DNA here is from genome assembly GCA_907164665.1 of Colias nastes. Classification (NCBI taxonomy): domain Eukaryota; kingdom Metazoa; phylum Arthropoda; class Insecta; order Lepidoptera; family Pieridae; genus Colias; species Colias nastes. The sequence continues at coordinate 41,116 of CAJQZM010024820.1, forward strand.
CCCGGCCACCCGGCTATACTGTATATATTTTATACTCTTGCGAAGCCGGAGCGGGCCGCTATGTTTTTAATTTTTATATACAACGTTCAGTTTTTCTGTTGTGTATTTAGTATCAGCATTGCACCCGTGCGAAGCCGGGGCGGGTCGCTAGTCTATAATATAAAAATGTAACCCGTTTCGCGTTGTCACGGCATCACGTGTGAACGGCTGAACCGGTTTCGATAATTCTTTTTTTAATATAATTCTTGAAGTACGAGGATGGTTCTTATGAAAAAAAAACATAAACATGTACCACGGGCGAAGCCGGGGCGTACCGCTAGTTAAAAATATTAATGCTTATATGCAACATAAAACAACTCCAGACCACATTCGCAGAAGAAACCATAAATAAAAATAATCTATCAAACAGACATATCATATAAAAACACCCTTCTCTAGGGGTCAATAAAAGTCAATATTAACAATCGGAAAGATCAGCAATAAGCCAAAATCACTCAGCTAATTACGCAGTAGATTTGCTTTATGACGTAAGCACTCATTACGAGAGGACCGAAGTTAATCAATAATCGTATCTTTTCCATCATTTTTCCTTCGTAAGTATATTTTTTCCGATATTCAGTATAATACGGACAGAGGTTCCGTACGTGGCAATATATTTAAAAATATTGTCTGTGTGCGAGATAACTAGAAGTTTTGATACGATAATGGCTTTAATATTTTAAGTAAAGTTTATTTTTAGAACAAAAATAACCTTAAAAAAATAATTTTCATTTTCGATTTTCACAAAAACTACGCATTTCCGGCGAAAAAGAAAAGCAGTTTGTTTGTAGTGAAAAGTCACTACCCACTATCGATTAAACAGCATAAAATAATAAAATTCGGGGATCACGATATAAAAATGCAGCCCTCAGTTGTATTAATGTGGTTGGTAGTGACCCTGCCTTCCAAGCATTGGAGAATGTTCACTAATTTTGATTATTAGCACTCCATATTCTCT
>CAJQZM010024821.1:0-10328 GCA_907164665.1 Colias nastes
AATTACAAAAATGTTCTATGGGTCCGGGGTTCTTATTTTTTATTAATTGACCAATTCTAAAATGCGATGTTGTTTCAGATCAAGTTAATAAATGAGTTCATAATATCATATGGAATATGAGTGATACAAAAATAATATCCGGGCTCGTCCGGGATTTGAACCCGGGACCTCTCGCACCCTAAGCGAAAATCATACCCCTAGACCAACGAGCCAGTTGGATAAGCTATCAAATTTATTAAAATCGATCAAATTAATATGATATACCTACCTTGTCAAATCTACCTTTCAATCACTGACGATAAATTTATAATCTCTTTACAACTCAATTTATAACACATATTGTAAATTAGATAAAATACATAATTTTATAAACGTTTAAACAATTTAATATCTTTATTATATGAAAAATAATAAATACCGCAATTAAGGATTCGTACAACTATACCTAATGTATTTTTATCTATCTATCCATACTAATATTATAAATGCGAAAGTAACTCTGTCTGTCTGTCTGTTACTCAATCACGCCTTAACTACTGAACCAATCCATACTAATATTATAAATGCGAAAGTAACTCTGTCTGTCTGTCTGTTACTCAATCACGCAATTTGCATGAAATTTGGTATAGAGATATTTTGATATCCGAGAAAGGACATAGGCCACTTTTTATCCCGGGAAATAGGATAGGTTTTATCCCGGAAATCCCACGGGAACGGGAACTATGCGGGTTTTTCTTTGACTGCGCGGGCGAAGCTGCGGGTGGAGAGCTAGTAGTCTATACTAATATTATAAAGAGGAAAGGTTTGTATGTATGTATGTATGTATGGTTTTCACCCATAAACTACTGAACCGATTACAATGAAATTTAACACACATAAAGAGGGTAACTTGGATTAACACATAGGATAGGTTTTATCCCGGAAATCCCACGGGAATGGGAACTATGCGGGTTTTCCTTTGAAAACGCGGGCAAAGCCGCAGGCGGAAATCTAGTAAAAAATAAAAACTGAGATATGCATTGAAGATAGAGGCTTTTATAAAATAAGAATTACATTTTCATATTTACTTAAAAAAATGCAAAAAGTTACAAGGGCTCGTCCGGGATTTGAACCCGGGACCTCTCGCACCCAAAGCGAGAATCATACCCCTAGACCAACGAGCCGGTTGACTTTTAGTCAAATTAATATGCTATATTTTTCTTATAATTGTTTCTCAACAAAGTTATGTACATACAGTCGATGCATCTTTAAATATTATATAGAAGAAAAAGCCTCATCACTGAGTTACATACTGATAAATTCTGATTTATTATGATTACTCATTGGATTTTTAGATAAAAATATAGGAATTAGTATGAATCTAGCCTATTTGTTGCAAAATCAAACGAGGTTAAATGAGAGAACGGCTAAACAATACAAATCAATACCTACCGTATCCTGAAATGTCTTCTCAATACACCAAATACACCATAATTAACCTGTCAAGATATCGAATAATAACAGCATCTAATTCAAAACGTAGTATTATTTGAACACTGCGCAGTTTCCTCTTCAATATCAATTAAGAAGACATTACAAGCAATTAGAGATTTCTGATATTGGCAGATACATTAGGACCGTTTGTTTTGCCAAAGTTTAAATGGTTAGACAATAGATTATAGAAAATTATGGTAATATCGCTTGTTTGAACTTGGTATCAACTGTTGAGATAGGACTAATACTTTTAGTGGTTCCTAACACTAAGAAAGTATGTTGTCAGCTGTAGTTCTCAGAAGTAGGCAATTTTCTTATTAAAGACTAGCTGTGCTCTGCGGTTTTACCCGCATTGATCCGCTCCTATTGGTCTTAGCGTGATGATATATAGCCTATAGCCTTCCTCGATAAATGGGCTATCTAACACCGAAATATTTTTCAAATCGGACCAGTAGTTCCTGAGATTAGCGCGTTCAAACAAACAAACTCTTCAGCTTTATAATATTAGTATAGATTTTCATATTAGTAAGAAAAAACATAACGTAACATAGTACTTATATAATAATAAATTTAAACCTTTTCAATATTTAAACAGTTTAGTTTTAAGAAAGTATACGTCAAACAGCAAACTTTTAAGATTTGTGTTATAACAACTGATTACGCAGTTTTATTAAACAATTGGCTTATACTTCTGTTAGAATTAACATTTTCTAAAACCACAAACATTTTATAAACAGGATTTAAACTAGGTACACGATAAGTTACATTCTCAAAGGTTACAAGTTTAATACATCATATGAAGTCGCGATTTCTCCTGGGGCAGAAATTCTATTCCTAATTCCTACAGCATTCCTAGAGCTTCCCTGGAGACCCGCTATGCTGAGACTTGGTATTAAAGTATTTCAGATTTCAAATCAGGTCTGTTATATCTTTTACATTCGTATATAGAGTACGTTTTATAAATGAATGAACGTATTAATGAACAATGAATGTGGTTAGCGTCATATTTTTAAGATTAGTAATTTTGGGAGTGATTTTGTCAATCTTTTAACTTATCATGGCCATATGTGGTTATATATTTTCTTGTATAGGTACTTAACATTATTCTAAATTAATTTAAAAAGTAGAGCGATGATGAATGGCCATCTTATTCCACATAACAATTTAGTGGAAACCAATATCGAAGGAAAGATTTATTACGATCTCACTTCACAACCTTGTGTTAAAATCTCATGTCACATCGCCCAATAGCATTGCTCTACTTTTGTCACAATGTCTTTAAAAATATACCTATATTTATATATATTTTTAAAGACGATATACTTACTCAAAGAACTACTACTTAAATAAATTAGCCAGATAAACCTAACCTAAAAGACAATATCACAAGCGACAGCTCACATAAATTCCTATATACCACTATTTATATAACTTGTCTATACAGGGTGTAATCGTTAAGTGTGCACAGACAACTATTCCGTAACTATTGCAGATATCAAAACTTTAAACTGATATTGAAAGTGCTATACCTAAAGAGTAAAGTGACAATAATAATTTTTTTAAATTAAAACGAGAAATATCCAAAAATGCAGCTTAGTTACTATGAAACGCTCCCACTTAACGATTACACCGGGTATAGTTCTTCGTCTTGACAACATAAAGTCAGGTTGCGGAAAAATGCAATGCATTTTGGCGGCTTCACTGCTCTGGTAAGCTGACTTTCTTATCAAGCTTCTGGTATTATAGTTTAACCTTCTTATCTTTCAAGAGTATGTTTTTATACATTATCAACTTCTATTGGGTTTATAATTATTTAATAAATGGTAGTAGGTATGTGACTCTAGCATTCATCCCATATAACTAACTAGGAATATAATAAAAAATATAGCTCTATTCGTCTTTTCGTTACAATACCAGATAATAGATCGCGAACATATCTATTATTTCGTATTTGTGAGAGACTGGTGCCTGAAATAGGGTTTCAAAAGATGATTCACAAAAGGGTACCTACATGTTAACAGCTCTAAGCTCTTCCCGTGTACCGATAACAAACTGTATAATATAATATGAGAATAAATTCAGATCCATCTAATGATATTCGTTTTCAAACATAAACTTTCACATTTATGCTAGAACGTAAGCATTTTCTTCTCGGTATTTTTATTTACAACATTTTTTGTGTATTTTATCTGGGAATATAGTAACACTGTCATATTATATTATACACATGTATAACTTTGTCACAGGTAACAAACTTATAATATTATATCGATTGAACATCATGTTCCTGAGTCCTATGAACTCTAGAGAAATATAGGTAGGTACATTATGGTAGCAAATCAACAAGAAAAAATATAATTACATACCTATGTTTTATAAAATTCGCAATGTTGTCTTTCAGTATACAGAAAGCTATATAAAAGTCTTGTATATTTTTCTCAATCGCATATAATAAAAAGTCACAGTATAAATGTAGAGTTACGCCAAAATAATTCACAAACTTCACAATTACTACACTACTTCTTACGTATATTGTGTATATTATATAGCATACCTCTAAATGAAATAAATAAAATATATTAGTAGAAAGACACGCTCATCGTTTCAACATTAATAAAAAGTAGACTATAGAGCTGAAATCTTGTTAAATTTAAATATATTCAACTATTGTATTCAGACGCTGATATCTTCATTGTGTCGTCAACAAAGGCTTTTCAGGCATTCCCTTTGCGCCCTAAATACTAAATTTACAATAAGGTGAAACGTGTTTATAGAAAAAATATTATTAACATATATATTTTCTTTGAAAATGAACTCACCTTGGTATGAATTGTGCTACCTAACAAAACACCTATACCGTGGGTAAAAAGAATATTGGTAATAATATAGGTATCAAGAGAAACAGCAAAAATAAGCATATTTTCAAAATTTAAAATTTTCTACCGATTTGTAAGTAGGGACGTACTCCGAATTTCAAATTTTAACTAGCAGGCAACCCTTATATTACTAAATACAAATACTTTAATACCTAGATAATATTATATTTATATGTAAGTAAAAATTATAAAATATACAACGTTTCCCGTTCATTATATCAATAGCATAAAATCCTAAATTCCTTTCCGTACCGCGTTATTTTCGAAGGGTTACAAAGGGCCACTTTTATAATATCTTCTTTGAATATTTAACATAATAATCTTTTGTAAGTATACATTGGTAGAATGCTTACCCTTATCCAGAAACACGCAAAATATTCCACTATCAGAATATCTAAAGTTAGCCAGTGTTTCCATATTATGATAACAAAAACAAACCAAACTTTAAAAGGAAGGTAAAATCATATGAATTTGAATATTTTTACGTTTTTGCTAGAAATATAAAGGTTTTTTTGTTTGTTAAGAGATCCTGTTTCATATTTTTATAAAAAGTTTGTTAGAAAATAGAAATTGAAGTAATATTGAAAAAATTGAGGTGATAGTGAGAGATAGAGAGATAGATTTTCTGTTTAGATAAATAAATGTATTTGTTTTACCACACAATATATTTTCAAGATATAGGTATGGTCTTTATAATATACCTAGTTAAGATTTATCCACTTTTTGAAGAGAAAAATAAAAACCCACAAGCAAACACGGTAAAAATAACTAGTTAAACAGAGGCATCTGTGCTGTATTTGAGTATATTACTTGACATTTATAAATCACCGCATTACACGTGCTTTTGTTCACTTAATTAAAATTAAGATTAATTCTTTACGGCAGGTAAAGGGTTTTAATATAAATGGCTGCCGTTCTTCATGACATACATTATTTACAGTTTTAAATAACTTCGGCTCCATATTTTAAAGTGTCACTTTGTGGGTAGCTGTATTATATCCAATTTTAAGTGTTAGGTCGTTAGAAATTGGTCTGTTTACGTAACTAGGTTTTTTTTTGTTAGAGGTATATAATAAACCTGTAAAATATGCTGTACCTGTTAAATAGGCGTTATATTTTTATCAAACAATGTGTTAAATGATTACTTTATAGTATAAGATACGTGATAGTAATTTTCTACCTACCTGGTGTAAATGTAAATGAAAAGTATACGTTAAAATTATAACCCTGAATTAGGGTGCGGCCATATCCATGAAGATAACAAGGAGGAAATAAAAGGATATTTACTTTAAAATCATCCAATGATAACAAAATTTGATCAAACACGAATGAATGAATAGGGACGTAATTTGTATTCCCTTTTTAAAATTTGTTAAAATTTGTGTTTTCCTAAAACAATAGGTACTCTCTATTTCTTCTCTTTTTATGTTTGAAATGACTGAGTAGGTTTTTTTTTTTTTAATAATCACAATTGTACAAACATTAATCGATCTAGACTAAACTAACGAACACCAATTAGTCTAATATTAACAAGCACACATACACAGATATAGGTCACACACACACAGATGTATCGGTTTATTGGAAGAGGTTCCGCTGTACTGGTGAAGACGATAGAGGTTTAGAGTTTAGGATGGCTCCTAAACACGCGTTAGAAGTAGTATTTATTTATTTTACCAAGTATAAATATTTGTGAAGTAGTTAAATTATTAAACGTATGAATTCGATCTTGTTATGTGTGAAAAGTGAAATTATTTAAAATGAAAAAAAAAATTCTGCAGATTTTATTTTAATCTTATTGTCTATTTAGTGTGTGTTTAAACGTACGTACTAGTTTAGACACAAAAATACTTATCTCGTCGAGCCTCTTAAATTTGTGGTTTGTGTTTCAATTCAAAATTTTGAATTGGGATATTCATGGAATAACAGGCACATACGAGTGTATCAGTTTCTCGGATGCGTAGAAGTTTGAATGAATTATCAATCAACAGAGTTTTCTTTTGAAGAGTTCGCTGAGGCCTGAGACAGCGCCATTATTGCGTATTAAATCTAGTGAAGAAAGTTTCTGCTGAATTTGTGTACAATATGACTAGAAGCCGTCGTAGAAAATGCGAAAAATTACTTATGATTATTTTTCCGACCCAAATATCGACCAATAGAATTGCACCATTCGACGTCACGTGGTACAACCTACATGGTATTATACTGATAATTTTTTGAAAATTTTCTCTGGTCGTTGACGTCAAACTGACAGGTTCAATTCAATTGTGAAATTATTGGCCGACATTTGGGACGGAAAAATAATCTCCCGAATACCACACGAGCTTCAGAATTATCTGGCATTTCCCTCAAGGTTCCCTGCAAACAAATAAAGTCGTCAAGTTTTTCAGGAAAAATCACTCGCGCTTCGCGCTCGTGATTTTTTAACCTTGACTAAAAACTTGACTCCTTCATTTGTTTGCAACGAACCTATCGGAAAATACCCGATAATTTTGAAGCTCTTGTGGTATTATAAGTGATTATTTCTTCTACTGTTTCCGAAATAGGTACAATTTCTTAAACTCGTTACTAACTTACCAACGAAATTGTATTTATTACTGATAATGATAATTCTTCCAATAAACGCTTGTTTTATGGCCCCAATGTCGTGTAGATGAGATGTCGTGAAATGCATTCATCGCGACCACAAGCTCGCTGTGCTGTTCCAATATGTTGCACGGTTCAGCTTTCTGGAGTTACTCGCTACATTATATTGTACATGTGTTATATTATTGTAGTTAATATTGCAAGGGAAAAAGTGCTAAATATTTTTTCGCAGGAACAATATTATGTTCACTTGAAAATATATTAATTTTAACACGCTTACGTTAGTTTCACCTTTGTATAATATTAATGACACTTTTCGAACGAGTTGATTTTGACCGTCTTTAAAAGTACAGATATAGATATTATACATTTTATTAGGGATGTAACGATACCGATACCGATACCGATATATCGGCCGATATAATCGGCAAGCCGATATATCGGTATCGCCGATAATAAAACAACCGATACCGATATCAAACAATTCAAAAAACCGCGCCCAATGAACGATGCGGGAGGCCGCCCGCGCGTGCGCACTTTGTTTTCTGAAAAAACTACCAATAGTAAACTTTTATTAGGTACTGATTGTATGTGTATTACTTAAAGTTTAACTGACTTTGTAAAATAATAATACTAAAATAAATGGTTTTGTTGTTTTTTGATTTGGCATTTTTATTTAAAAGAATACGATTAACAGTTGAGTCTCTGTTAAATGTTGGTAACTTTTTATGCATAATTCACTATTTATTTTTCTACCAAGCCATCGATATCGGTATCGGTATCGGTATCGCCGATACATTACTACAAATATCGGTATCGGTATCGTATCGGCAAAATCATGTATTGTTACATCCCTACATTTTATACTCTTCATGACCCACCATTTATGATCCACATAGTTACTTAAAAAACTAAAAAGTATGCTTAAAGCGTGATTTTGATTTGTTATTCTAACCATTAGAATAACAAATCAAAATTCAGCTTTACATATTTTTGAACTAAGGTGATAAAGACGCAGCGTTGTCATTTTTACACTAAACGGACGATAATAATTATCAATTCAATCACTCAATACAAATATCTTTTAGTTTAGAAACAAGCAAATATAGCCAGCTCCTAACAAAAAGACTCCTTTCAAATAAAGCACTTTATAAGAATTCTCTATAAAATCGTTTCTCACTTTAGTAACATACAAATGATAAAAATATTTCAAAATTTGCGCGATCGGCGATACGAACTTACTTCAAAGCTCTATTTGCCTTTGTACAGTTCAATACTTTGTACAAGAATATTGTAGTAGGTATTGTTCTAGTTAGGATAAGTTTTCTAACGATACATACATATATTATTGCAACTAGCTTGTTATAGCAAAAATTTTTGTAACGTATTCTATACTAGCACTTTATAGATAAATAACAAAGCTTGTACTTTTATAGATAACTAGCTGTGCCCCGCGGTTTTACCTGCATTAGTTCGCTCCTATTGTTCTTAGTGTGAACTGTGATGATATATTATAGCCTATAAGCCTTCCTCAATAAATGGACTATCTAACAGTGAAATAATTTTTCAAATCGGACGCATGTTTTTTTAAGATTAACGTGTTAAAGAAAGCAAACAAACAAACTCTTATTTCCGTCATCATTCCTTATAAGCTCATATTTTTAACACATTGTCACAGGATACCCTTGTTTATGTTATAATTTTTTATATCAATTAGCAATTGCGGATTATATCAATTAGCATAGAAAAAAATACTAAAAACATTATAATCAACCTTCAGGCAATATGGATAAATTTTTTTGAAGTGAAACTTCTTTATCGGGGTTGGAAAAAAATTTAGTGTAACATTTTTTCGTTACGCGTGACATTTTTCCGTTACGCGCCATCTTTTTCTTATCCCTACCACGCGTGATTCGACATATTTCTGTAAAGTTGCATATTGTAAATTATTTTTTTAGAAATAAGGTCATAAAGAAGTTTCACTTCTTACGTGTGTACACTAGTACACGCACACATTTTTTTTATTTAAATCCGAACCCATTTAATGAAATGAAGAACGCCTATAGCTCAATTAAATAACTAAATAAAATATAACCATATACAATGGACACTAGTTTTACTATTAGATATATATGTATAACTATAACTTAGTAAAAACAAATGAAAGCGTACCTACATTTATTATTTAGTAGAATCCACCTGCAGCTTTGCTTGCGCTTTCAAAGAAAAACCCGCATACTTCCTGTGAGATTTCCGAGATAAAAAGTAGGCTATGTCTTAATCTTCAGCTACCTACATACTAAATTTAATTGTAATCGGTTCAGTAGTATTTGCGTACGAACATCCATCCATCCTTACTTACAAACTTTCGCGGTAATAATATTAGAATACGATAGGATAATAACTGACCTTTTATCAGTGTAAAACTAATGTTATTCAAATACTATAAGACCCTGCAGAGGCATACGTGGATATTTTTTGGACAAATAATTTTTTATTTAGGTATACTAGCTGTTAGTTACTAGTTAGCTAGTTCCTCGCGGTAACGCGGGTATTTTTTTTTTTGCGATTTTGTAAATCTAAAAATGTTTAACAGTTAGATATCATCCTAATCCAATCGATAAATCTATAAAGCAAAAAATATTTGAATCCTTTTGATTTTTCTTGCGTTCTTCTTATTACTAACACGTTTTTGAGAGCAGATTTCATGCTTTCTTTAACATACATTCACAAAACTAACTTGAGCAAATCCATATACATACAGCTAGTACATATATAGGACCATTAATTATTATAATCATATTACACGCGGCGTGAAGAGCGACGAAGTAACTAGGTTATCTCAAGAGCCTGGAGCTTAGTCATTTCATTATATAACTTGCCAGAATGTGCGTGTTTTATAAGTACGGTTTGTGTAATCTTGGTACAGTGGTAAGTGTCTAGTCCTGGGTTCGATTCCCTGTGACAAAAAAATCAGTTTAAAAAAAGGGGTTGAATATACACATACTTCTGAAAGCAAAGAAGTAAAGTTTACCATATAAATTTTGATTTTGATTTCGCATCATAGGTAAATAATTAACTGTTGTAGAAAATTGTGACATGAATTTCTATCGTCACATTATATTGTCAGTTGCACTTTCAGCACAGACAAAACATTTTTCAGGTAAGTAAATAAATAAATAAATAAATATTTCAGGACAATTTTTCACACACGGCACGATCTGATCCCATACTAAGCTTTTCGCTTGTGTTATGGAAACCAGATGGCTGATAAACATACATATATAATTTTTAAATAAATACTTGTATAGATAATTAACACCCACACACTGACACAGAGCAAACATCTATGTTCATCACACAAATATTTGCCCCGGGTGGGAATTGAACCCA
>CAJQZM010024821.1:10338-30748 GCA_907164665.1 Colias nastes
TCTATGTTCATCACACAAATATTTGCCCCGGGTGGGAATTGAACCCAAGACCTCCGGCTTGGAAGGCAGGACCACTACCAACCAAGCCAACCGGTCAGTCAGGTAGTTTACAAAGTTACAGAATTCAGCATTTGCATATATAAACTGTATTTACGTTCCACATAGGTAACTAAGCCACATAACAATCAATCTAGTTTCTAATTAAATCAATTTAAATCAGGACATCGGATCTAAACTGCATTCTATTAAATTATACTATAATTAATTGACTAGACATGACATCGTCGGATTAGCAGTTAATATCAGTAATTGCTTTACTGTTGTATGCCATTTCGTGTATTTAAGACAAAGCCGTAATTCATAAAGTCAAACATACAAAATTAGAGCAATTAAAAATATTAATTTTATGCAGTGTTCATAACGCATTTGTCTACTTAAAAAAAATTATGAAACTAACATGTCACAAAAATACAAGAAAATAATATATAGTTGAGAAGCTAAGTCAGACTCACTATGTATAGATAAAGCTTTAAAAAGACTCCAGTGTACCTCATTACTACTACAACAATCGTAATGAAAATATAGGCTTATTAAAAATTATTATTCTCCTACGCCTTTCATTATAATTGCTCTAAATTGAGCCGTAGTATTGGATTTGAATTGTTAATTTATTCAATTCTATTCAATTCAATTTTGAAACTTGTAATCTTAAACTCAGCCCCAGAAAAAGATGCAATAACTTGGTGGGTAAAAATATAATGAAAAATCGGGTAAAAAAATGAAAATAAAATACCGAAATATGTATACATAGTATATTTATTACATATTTACAAAGTTATACATAAAATCATTGTACAAAATATCACAAAAGGGGAGTTGTGAAGATGTTGAAATGTCATGGATAGCTCTCCCACAGAGTATTTGAAATGAACACAAGTTATAGACTTTAAACAATAGATGGCGCTAATAATACTTTACGTTTTAACAGTATTAAAATAAGAATTCAAAATAGCCTTATTTATGAATTTAACATTAAGTAACAAATCATAAATAGTTTAAAAGTAGAATATTCGAAAGTATATATCAGCGCCATCTAGTTTCGCAGCACGGTTATGGCTCAGTGGTAACCGTAGCCGATACCGTGACCGTAGCCGCCGTAGCCGAGACCGGAGTAGCCGGAGTAACCGGAGTAACCGACAGGTGAACCGTAGTAACCGCCGTGGCTGCCGTAACCGCCATATCCTCCATAACCACCTGGAATTAGACACAAAAAGATTAAAATGTATAAAAAAAAAATAATGATCGCGTTATTGTTGCAAGTGAAGGTAAAACATTATGAACTTCATGATTCAATCCTCAAAGGTAAAAAAACAAATTCGGTTTGAAAATATAAGTTGTTCTGATTTGTAAGAAAATACATTTACTCGTGTGGATACGAATGCATATAATCCATCACGTACTTTCGTTGAAAATCGATGAATAAAACAGATTTAATTAACAACATAACTACCAAATTATGCCTTAGAACAAAACACGCTCACAAACATTTTGTATGACTTAGGGCCGATTTTTCAATGCTTGGATAAAACTTATCCGTCCAATAAAGTATTAGGTACACGATAATATTAAAATGTCACGTAAACTGTCAAATACGGGCAATTAGAATACGTTTTTAAAATGGTAGTTTTATACATTATTCGACGAATAAGTTTTATCCAAGCATTGAAAAATCGGCCCTAAGTATAGGTAGGTTAGGTAGTAGTATAGGTGTATAAAGTTATAATTACCAAGGCCGGAGTATCCACCATAACCGCCATAACCGCCAAGACCGCCGTAACCGTGAGAGGTGGTGTACCCAACCTTGCTTACAATTGGGACTGGAATAACAAAATACAATTGTGTTAAAATGTTTAGTTATCATAGATCTGTAGTTAAAGGTTAAGGATGTGCAAATTTTTAGCGAAAATAACGGTTAAACTACTACTCTTGAAATAAAATAGGTACGTCACTAGGTAGGTATTGTACTAAAAGTTAATTAATCGTAATTCTGATTATCGAATTACTTTCGTTAATTATCGCTATGAAGGCGCTCATCGAAATGTCTCTATTTCGACGAATTATACATTAAAATTTAGCCATAAACGACATTCCAAAAGAAAAATGTCATCTCGTATTCTATTCCTTACTCGATCAACTCAAGTAACTTTATCCGAACCGAAAAGAATTAGAATAATTTATTCCAAAAATGTCGAACAAGGAAAGTAACCGATAAAGTCCATAAAAGATTCAAGTCAATTTGAAGTATTTTAAATCGATTTTCATTATAATTTGGTCGAAAAAGACGTTTAATTTTTTATGAAGAATCAATCTCAAACCGGAATTAGGAATGTTTTATTCAAATACTTAGTAGCACTTCTCAGCCCTTTACTTTTAAACTTTTTTAATCAATGCTTGAACTAATCACTGTTTTGTTTCTTTCTTCCTGATTAAAAATAGCATGAGAGTGAAGGAGACGGACACCGTTTAAATTAATGACATCCATTTTTGTAATGGCTGCCTTAATTGGTAATCATTTATTAAGCTTCCTCTTGTTTGAAGGTTTGATCACTAATGTATAAGTAATACTAATTAAAAAAGCAGGAAGAGGTGCTTCTTAATTATGATCGTCCTCGCCAAAATAGTCTCATGTATTTTAAATGTAATAGATTATATAAATTTGTCTCAAAATGTTTAAATTGTAATAAAAACGATTGGTCATTGGTCAGTGACCACGCTTCACGCATCAGCGGTACATTGTCAATGCTAAGGTCAAATCAATCCACAAAAAATCTATTTAGTTGCATGATTGCAATAAGTACTTCCGAGATATTTTTAAATTGTTTTGTGTAAGGACATTATTTTTTTATGTTTCTCCTTCAAGACTATAAAGGGATAATCATATTTATTGAAATTTGATATAATATAAATAGACCATTACATAAAATAGTAAAAACACGGGATATTAACATTTTGAACAGTGAAGACATGGACTACATTTAAAATATCAATTATAGACATCGAATCTCTATAAATAGCCCAAATATATTACTATTTGCAAACTTATTTTTGATATTAACTCGTGGAAACAAGAAAATTTCAATTTCATACTCGTAAAGTATATTATGTAGATGTTTGCAAAATTAAAAAAATTCCAAATAAAACTTCCACCTGCTGTAAACTTTCGATATGAAACTGTTGAATTTTTCATTACTGTTGCTTTAGGATTCTTGTTGTTACAAACTGAATATTTTTCTTGTGATATTCAAATTATAAGAGATACACAGATCAAAATACTGAGATAATAAAAAGGTGGGAATTTTTCGCTATATAATAGAATATATAATAGAAAGAGGTCTTATTATAAACTATTTTCTATAATTTACCTATAATAATAAATATCTGTTCTTTTTAATAGCAGTAACAGTAAGAGGAATTAATTTTCGTCTTTATTCCGTACCGAAAAATACTTCACGCTTTGTTGAATAAGTTCAAATGTTTTCTTAGAAATTTAAAAATTACAGATACAAAAAATTCAATAAATGTCCTTCAAATCCTTTAACGAAAATATAAGAAATTTAATAATTACTTCTTGTAGCGATTTTTTTTTTAATTGATTTCTAACGATCCGTCCCGTCTTTGCCCGTGGTATTATAATATTATAAAGCCTATGGAACTCAGTAATCACGCAGGTACATATCTAATGACGAAAGATTTTTTTTAAATGGTCCATTAGTTCCTGAGATTACCGCGTTCAAACATGCCTTTAGCTTATTATTAGTAGGTATAGATGTAAGTGAATATTATTGTTGTATTGATAATTAATTCAAATTATAAACACCGTCATCTACAGCTGATTAACATAAAAAGCAATGTCCCTTGACAATTTGCGTGAGCAATTATTCTTGTCCTCACGTCAATTGCAGCTATAAGAAATAACACCGGGATATTAATATAATCACTATGTGTATGTGTGTCAAGGGTGAGTTTCCCACGTTAGTATTGACAGTTGAATTTAAACTGTTGTTTGTCGTATGCGTACTATAAAATGTGTACTTTATTCTTGCCTTTATTGTCTGACAAATGAGTCAAATTGTATTGCAAAGGTCTCAGGGATTGTGTAATATAGACTCAACAATATTTTCCCGTGAAATTCTCAGCTTATACCAAGTTATACCAATTTTGAACTATAGTATAATAATTATGTTAATCATGCTCATGTCATCTACTTGTATCAATGAGTCCGTTAAAACCATATATTATAGTTCTGAAAATTATTTGCTGTAAAAAATTATTGGTTATAAGAAATATAGGTTCTAAAACTAAGTCCCCATTAAATACGTACCTAAAGTACGCAAGCGCAGATCTCACAAATAACACTAATTCTAACCGATCGGAGCAAGACATTTTATTGCAAATGCTCCTCTTTGTTTCCAATTTATACGACAGTTTAGCTTTGGATTTAAGGGTAACTTTGTATTGGCGACTAATCTTCTTAGTTATTGGAAGGCTACTTATACACCAATGATTATATTAATTTAAATAGAACTCACCAAAATAATAATAAAAACCTAACGATTAGATATTATCTACACCAACAATCAACATCCAATTTATTTACGTCGTTCTCCTTATACTTAATTCCCATCATATTTAACTCAGCTATAGGCTCAGAAATTTATCTTTAATACACATACTTGTAGTACACACACTAGTCTTTAATATAACAGCTTGATTGATGATCTTTAATAGTCCTATTAGATTAAACCTAAATGCGCCCATTAATAGTACTTAATAACCACTAATTTCATCAATTACGTTCTAGATTCTAAAATCTTACTTATATTTTGTAACCTTAGATGCTACGTTCAGTTTTCCGTGCTCTTGATATTACGTATCTTGACATTAAAAATAAGGCCGTGAAAAGGAATTTAAATACATGTGACAAAACGACTTTTAAATTTGCAATTTTCACATAGTCGTTCGTGTTTAAACAGCCTGTTTGCTAAAACGTTATTGCTTTTAATTGGCAATGAATAAAATTAGTAGTTCGTAAGGCCCGATTCAGTGCGACGCGGACCGTCCGCACGCGGACTAGGTTTTGCGTCCGTCGCGGATGATTTTGTCGTTCAGTGCGATGCGGATCGAGATCGACTGTGTTCGCAAATCGAGGAGTTGAATCGATTCTAAAGGATTGTTATTTTAAATGAGATCTGCGAGATTTAGCGATAGGACTTTTGGGTGCTTTTGTATTGGATTAAGTGTCTATATTAAAATATAAGGAACCCTATTGTTCGTAGACATTTCGTACATTTTCTTATTCATGCTTTGAATTGAACAGGTATACTTTAAAATTATGTACACTACTTAACCGGTCTCTAATCGATACTAAAAACTTAGCATATGCAATTTTTTTACTATGACATAATCAAGTCAACCACTGAACAACATTTTTAATACTTCAACTTTTATCTTGTTTATTATAATTTTTACCGTTAATCAATAGAGTTACGAATTGATTCCCTATACCTAATATTTGTTGAACGATTATCTTAATATAACAAACGGATTACTTATAACTTCTTATAGAACAGTCCTTATATTAACAGAACGTTTCTAGTTTAAGAGTACATAGTAATGTGTAATTATTCTCAAAAGTGTATTAGTTACAAGTGAAAAATTGTAATTAAATATTTGTGATTACACGTATTTTCTTTCTTTCTTCTAATGTTTTGGCAAAATAAAGATTTATATTTTTTCTTACAGCACAGTAAGTTTCTTACCGGAGTATCCACTGTAACCGCCGTAGCCTCCGTAACCGAGACCGCTGTAACCGCCGTAACCGCCGTAACCGCCATAACCGCCGTAACCGCCGTAACCGAGACCGCTGATTCCGCGCTTCTCTGTCTTCTTGGCGGCATCTTCAGCAGCGACTGCTGCGATGGCAAGAGCGGCTACAATCTGTATTGGAAAATATTTATTAAAACAGGAAAAATGGGATTTCGGTTCTGACTCTATGACGAAATGTTTGAAATTTTAAAATACGATGTAAATGTATTCATGTACTTTTTATAAGATTATCTTAATGTAGTAAAAGTTGATTTTGTTAATACTTAAAAACGCACTAATTATGATACATATTATTAATTATGGTGTAATATTTGGCTTGAAATAAATAATTTTAATTTGAACGCAGAGTTTTTTAACAGTTTTTCATTCAACTAAACTTTTAAGCAGTGTTTTTGAATAAATTTAGATCAATTAATTTAGAAATATAATATATTCTGATGTTGAATAATGTTTTTAAATAATTTGGACTTTAATTACCGATTTTTTCCCCAAACATAGAGCCAAACCGGTAACAAGTCATTCGTCCTCAAGCTTAGTTGAGTGAACTAATTATATATTAGTTTTTTTGAAATTGATATATTATGGTCATTTAGTTTTCTGTTACAAGCTTGTGATAAATATTTTGATTTAATTTAATGTTATTTATGTTTATTTATTTAAAGTTTTATGGTTAATCCGGTTATTATGCAATAAAATATGTTGAATTACTTTTCATTATTTTTTCAACATTTTTTTTTTATCGTGGTCATCACTATCCTTCAAAAATCATAGACCAAAGATGTTATATGTTTTTTTTATTATTTCAATACCATTGAAATCGATTGTGTGTTGCACAAAGTAAGCCTTGAGTTTTCCTATCGCAGGATATCCTTTGAGTAAATACAGTGTTTGAGTATTTCCCAAGCAGCCATTACCCATTTTAGGGCATCTATTCAAACTAACATTTGTTTCACGACTTTACATGTCACTTTATTCATTGAGTGGAATATTTCTTAACGTTTCCTTTTAAGTTGTCTTTTGTTTCTATTATTTCCCGAATAAGACGCTTTATAAAACTTTAAGACTGCATTTTGTAACTAAGTAAGAATCTCATTTTCGTAAAGTTTAAATTTTATTTTATATTATACCTGTCTATTTTAAAATTAATTCAGAACATGACGTTTCGATTTAATTATGCTGGATAAACAACCTTAAATTTTGGCCTAATTGAAAAACAACATTAATATTATTCAAAAAAAGCAATAAACGATTTATATATCCGTTTACATGTTGTTGTTTATATTTTTAATTTTTAGAGTACTAAAGTCTTTTTAAATACTCTCCTAATTTTATGAACAATTCATTTCGGAGTTAATTATAATGTATTATTTTACTTAATAAAGATACAGTAAAAAATATTTACAGAATAATCAGCCACGCATAACTTCCTACTACAAAATAAATAATTAAACTTTAGTTTTATTGAATGAGATTTTAAAATTTTAAAACAAATACTATATTTTACAAGAGTTTATTAAATTATTTATTTTAATGTTTATGTCACAAGTAGGTAAATGATTTTTTGATAATTTTCCAAATATATTATAAAAATCCAGTTATTATAGATTTTTTCTGAAAAAATCATTAAATCGATACTGATTAATTAGCATAGAAGTATTTCTGTAATTATAGCAATTAATACAAATATATAATAGTTAGATACGCTAGATAATGAACTTACAATAGCAATTGTTACAGTTGCTACATCTTATTGTTTGAAAGTATTCGTGTTATTTACAGTACCGCCTTCGCTTCGCTTCGCTTCGTTTGTTAAAGTGCTAATCAATATTAATAAGTTGGACTTTGACAAATTTTGACGGATTGAAAACATTTTACTTACAAGTTTTATTTTTTCACCAAACACATTTTTTATGTAATTTTAAGGATCAATTATTTTTAGGTTAAAATGGAAAAATATTTATGATTTTTAATATTTTTTAGGATTTAAAAATTTAAAGTTAAAATTAAGTCATAATAGGCCGAAATATAAAATGAATTTAATTTTGTAAAAAAAAATATTTATGATTATTATAGATTATCGATCTATCAACTCTATCAAAACTAGCTTTAAAGCAAAATAAAGATTTTATTTATTTTTATTTATTTATTTAGTAAATCCATATCCAAGGTGGTAAATAAACAAAAATCCTTACCAGGAATTTCATGTTGTCTGTATTTTCACTGTCAAGTGACTGATGCTTGAAGCAAGTTATGTAGCGCTTATATACTGCGGTATGGGCATTCCTTCAAGGTTCAACTTATTGTTATTATTTCAGTTTGTGGGAACTTCGGAGTTTATTACACTTAAAGGTTTTAAGGTCCAGAATAGTTGGGGTTAATGGTAAGTATTATAAAAGTAAGTGTTAAGTTGTAGTTAGGTCTGGCTGTAGGAGGACAGTTTGAATATTTTTTGGTGATATGTTACAATATTGTATACAAAGAATTATCAAAATTTTTTCGTAAATTATAATGTTGTTTATAGAATTATCAAAAAAATGGAGTGTTGTTTTTTTTATGATATTCTTAATTTTTGAATTAAAAATGATATATTATGTAGTTAGATATAAGTTACATATTATGTAATATTGACATAATTTAAAAGAGCAACTATGGAGTTTCTTGCCGATTCTTCTCCATAGATACTGCTTTCCGAATCGGTGGTAAATGTTAAAAATACTCATGTAATGACGATTCGAAAGTGCTACTAAATAGTAGTCTAATTGAATAAATGAATGTTTGAGTTTGAGTTTGAGTTTGAGTTTGATATATTTTTAATTAGAAAATGTTAATAAGTTGAATTACACATAAACATTTAGGTATTCATTTATGTAAGAGTTTTTAATACATACTTTTATTTTTTATTATTATATTAAGTTAAATATATTTTTTAATTCAAAAATTAAAATAATAATCGTTTTTAGTTTTCATTAACTCATGTTATGCAATATTTATTTAGTTACTTCAATGTTCCATAAACCTTATTTTATTGTCTAATTGTTATCTATATAATCTTATATATAAAAATGAATCGCAAAATGTGTTGGTAAGCTCATAACTCGAGAACGGCTGAACCGATTTCGATAATTCTTTTTTTATTATATTCCTTGAAGTACGAGGATGGTTCTTATGTAGAGAAAACGTAAACATGTACCACGGGCGAAGCCGGGGCGGACCGCTAGTTATATATATAAATAAAACCCGTTTTCCTTGGTCACGGCATCACGCGTGAACGGGTGGACCGATTTCGATAATTCTTTTTTTATTATATTCCTTGAAGTACCAAGATGGTTCTTATGTAGAGAAAACGTAAATATGTACCACGGGCGAAGCCGGGGCGGACCGCTAGTAAAGAAAAAATACTTTGACTTTGACTTAAATATATTATAGCTGTTATTTATTATCGTATATAATATAATTGTTATAAATATAACAATAAATATTGTATTTTATTCTGATTTTATTATAAAAGAGATATTTCGGGTAACAGCCAACGGTATAAATTAATCGAACAAACTTGTTAGACATTATTTTAAAATATAAATAACAGTAAATTATTTTAACACTATGATGTAGACAGACTTACGAGTCTAATAGGTAGGTATACATAATAGGTAAATAGTACATTGACCCCTTTTGAGGTATGGGGCAGATGCATTTCATATTATTAATTATTAACTAATCGATTTTATTTAAGGATAAGAATAAGAATCAAATAAGATGGAGTGGGTGTAAGGTATCTTTCACTACTTTCTTCAAATAAATAATCTCTGCTTTATGTTAAGTTTGTTTCGTAATATTTGGGAATCGAACCCAGTAATTTCTTTTTCTGCATCTTTCTCCGGGTAAAAAGAAGCCTATGAGAGGATGCGATGATGTTTTTGAATATTAATTTTTTGTCTATGCCATATGTAATATATCAATATTATTTCATTAAGATTGGCTTTTTCGTGAAAGAGTTGCAATCATCCGTATTTATTTCATACAAACATACATTTATCTATCCTTAGAACCATGCTCACAATCTTTAACGTTTACGTTTACGTTATTATTATTCTAATAGATTAGGACACGAATATATAGAGAATAGAGGTCACAAAAAATAAAAATGCGTTCCTTCAGGAAATAAAATATTTTTACTTATTATAACCATAATAGGCCTGTTTAAAATATATTTAGTAACTATATTATCAGAGTTAATTTTAAATTTATCTCCATTTACGGTTGGTTGCCTCTTGCTGTATGAAATTTTGAAATTAAGGCATGCTACAACGATATGTTTATGTATGTTCTGACCTGCTCCTTGCAACAATGGTTAGTGTTATAATAAAAATAAAAGTATGAATAATTACGTATTTTATTGCAGAAAAAATAAATTAAACTAAATATTAACAACATATTTCATGTAGGTTTATAAATCAGACCGGTTATCTATTTACTGGACTGGCTAGATAAATTTAATTTAATATAGTATTTAATAATAAATGATTAGGTATGTTGGCGCCATAAATTGGACATTGATAATCTGTGGTACACACAGCGCTACCTGTGGCAACACTGTTATTCGGGAAGACATCTTTGATTTACATTTTACACGGCATTCTATACAATCCTTTTTGTTAACCTACTCTTTACATTTGTTACATGAAATAAAGTATATAATTGAGATTAATTGCTTTCTATTATACAACCCGACATAAGTAACAGATTATAAAAGAAGATTTTCTTCTTCTTCTCTTTCTTAAATGGTAATTCCCAGTTAGAAGAAATTTTTAATAATACCTACTGTTTTATTTAAATTTTACAAGTACAAATATTTATTATTGCCTCATAAATTGAAACACGACCTTTTCTTACAAGACACAATATTTTTTGTATTTAATGTATTTTGAAAATGGTTTATTTATATTTTCCTCATAAATAAATGTTTCTTGGTTATATAATCAAAATGACATAAATCATAATTTAATGCACAAAATTGGCCAAGATTTAAGTGACCCAAAGTGACCTAATGTACGTGAATGAGTTGTATGAACTTTAAGTTTTTGTGCAGGATCTAAATCTAGACATCATTTATTACCTGAAGTCTATTAGGCCTATTATTTCTCCATAAAAAATATAATGACCGAATCGAGAGCCTCCTTTTTTTTTTGAAGTTAATCTATACATCTATACATATACAGGGTGTAATCGTTAAGTGTGCACAAGCGATTATTCCGTAACAATTGCAGATATCATCGACCACGTTGTGTGGTCGATGGCAGATATCAAAAATCTTTAAACTGATATCGAAAGTACTTAACCTAATGAGTAAAATGGCCAAAATAAATTTTTAAAAATAAAACGAGAAATATTCAAAAATGTTACATTAAACGCTCCCATACATTTGATTTCCCATACATTTTGTATTCATAGCAGATTTTTGAAATGACGTCCTCATTGTGCAATACAATGAGGAGCTCTATTTAAAGTTTCTAAATGAACTTCCCTTCAAATTTGCGAAGTAATTAAAGCAGAAAACCAAAAAAAGAAAGAGAAAGCTAAAATCTTTCATATCAAATGTACATGGGATATTCATATCTCATACTAAATGTATGGGAGGGTTTAAAGATATTTTTTTTGATATTTCTCGTTTTATTTTTAAAAATTTATTAAGGCCATTTTACTCAATAGGTTAAGTACTTTCGATATCAGTTTAAAGTTTTTTGTTATCTATAATAGTTACGGAAAAATCGCCTGTGCACACTTAACGATTACACCCTGTATATAAAAATGAAACCCGTTTCGCGTTGTCACGGCATCACGTGTGAACGGGTGGACCGATTTCGATAATTCTTTTTTTATTATATTCCTTGAAGTACGAGGATGGTTCTTATGTAAAGAAAACGTAAATATGTACCACGGGCGAAGCCGGGGCGGACCACTAGTTTTTAATAAAAATGATCTTTCATAGATTGATTATAACTTTTATATTTGTTATTAAGAGAGAGAAATTGATATATCGTAATTTCCATAATATTTTATCACAATAATGAGATATAGAGAAAATATTATCATTTTCTATACGCTTTCAAAATATTAAATACATACATAAATTCGGTGAACGCCGTAGTAAACATTGTTTTTAATTGGACAGGTTTTCATTATTTTTATTACGTAAAAAATTATGTAAAAGATCTGTTAAGCAGTACATATTGGAGTAATTGGGTAACAAACGTGCATATGTATTGTATTGGTACTTGACAATTCAATTAATCGATTAAATTGTGTATGTATGTTTATAAACTCTGATATTATGTTGTCAAGTGTAAACGGCTTGATGAATATTGACTCAAAAGGTTTATAAATTGAACTAAATAATTTAGTTAAATTAACTACTATGCAAAAAATGGAAAACCAAGGAGCTTCTTTTGAATTTCAAGTTTTCAAAATTTGGACATTTTTTTAATAGACAACTAGCTCCTCTCCCGGCTATGCTGGCTTTATCTAAAACCTTATAAATTATGTACTTAAACTTTCACAGAGAATCACTCTATCTATTAAAAATAAACCCATCAAAATCTGTTGCGTAATTTTGAAGATAACAAACGGCATAAAGCGATTTTGTTTTATAGTCCTTAGTGATAATATTCTACGTATGAGTTTCCCATAATATTGACGACTTCTATCAAACCTAGCCATACCGCTAATCTCCGATATCTATTCTTTACCAGCAACTTATAATTACACCGTGTCGCAGCTAAAGAGGGAAATTGGTCAACATCCTTCGCCGGAAGCAATCAGTGGTGTTATATTTCGACAAATCTTTAGATCTATTTTCGTATGGCATGTGAATGTTCTTCTTGAAGGACATTATATTTGTCAGTTAGTATAGCAGGTTGAATGGATATTGCTAATTCACTAATATATGAATGTCATAGGTTTTATAGTACTTAAGCCCTTTACTATGGCATTAATGTTACTGCTAATAATATAGTACTTTAGTAGGAATCAATATTCTATATTGTATAATAATTACTCTGTGATTTTGGTGCAGATTGAGGACGCACTAGAGTTAGCCTATACAATTTATATTTATTTTTTACATAATATGTGATATATTTGAAGATTTCCTAGCTAGCTTTCCATTGTTATAATTTCTTGCACCGCAATTCGAATTTCACACCTTCAAAATATATCAGTCATTAGACTAGTAATCAGTCATTTGAGTGTCACTTGCTTATAACTTTAAAATAATATTAAGTTCATTTCTGTCACGAACCCGGTACCTACTCACAAACTATTTAACAACTGTACCATGGTTCACTGTGTAACACAACTTTAGTATGATAGATCGGAATTATTTCACAGCAATACTAAGTAATGCCACAGATAATATTATAATACAGGTAATACTATAATAATAGGTATAGGTAATACCTAGGTAATAGTCTAGTATAGTGTATCGTAATAGAATCTAGCTTGTAGCAATTATTCGAATCCTCTTACTGCATGTAATTCCGGGTGAGATATATTATTACGTATCCTTTGATATTAAACTAGCTGTGAATACTGACTTCGTTCAAGTGATAGAATTTAATTGACTGAAATAACTAAATAAATAATTATAAGTTATGAAACATATTGTTTTTACATGTAAATTAAAAGTAACATGAAAAACGACTCCATTTTTTTCGGGCAAAATCTTTGGCCGAATTTCATGAAATCTAAGAACACATGCCACCTTCCAGCTAAAAAAAAAACTAAAATAAATCGGTTCATCCGTTCAGGGCCTATGATGTCACACACACACACACACACAAGATTTTACAATAAATTTCAACACCAGCAAATAATAATAATATGTAAAAAATATCGATAGCAAAGATCCCCATTGATAAAGCAGTAACATTATAGTTTTAATGTCATCCAAATGTGCTTTTGCTCTCACAAAGTACAATGATAAATTACACACTGTTTAATAATTGTCTCAAGATCACGTTATTTCTTTCTTTCTTATGTAAAATAGCTTGAGAGCAAAAGAGTCAGACTACTGTTTATAGGAATCTCAAATTATTTTTTGAGATCTGTAGTTGAGATATTATAATCTTATTAAAAAACTAAAGCCTAAAAGCCTGTGAAATAAATTCCAACATACATTCTCAAATAATTGTTATAACTTTATGCACTACAAGAAGAAGCTTCTTATTTATATTATTTGCTGGTTATATACTGCATCAAATAACAAATTGAACATCAATAAAGTAATTATTTTTAGGGCACGAATTTATTTATTTAGAACTTATTCGTTTCTAAGAAAAATACATGGGTATTTATTTTAATAAAATTTAACATTAATAAGCAGCCAATATAAAAGGTATGTAATAAAAAACTAGGTTTTACAAGAACGTATAAAAACCTAAATTGTAATTTTTTGGCCCTGATTCTTAGTAATGTCTTAAATTTCATAAACCACGAAGCGAATCATGCTCCATATTAGATAATTTTTCCTTACTCAAACTTTTATTAATATGATACGGATGCGCTTTGAAAAGAGATAAGTATCAGGTTCAATACAGGCGAAGATAAAATAATATTTTGCTTTGTTATAGAAATTTACTCTACAACTTTGTAATAAATCCCATGTAATAAATATTATAAAATAAGATATCATGTAGGAAAACTATAGGAGTTTTGGAAATCTGAGCAGGATTTTTGTGTGCATGAAAAGCTCTGAAAGCCATAAAACAATTTTAACATTATTTATGTGTATCACATGTATTTTAATGGTAGATAGTTTATGTAGAGATTGTTGTGTGATGTGTTCTTTAACCTATGTTACTATTACCTATGTTACTTTTAAGAAACATTTAAAATGCTATATAATTAATATAATATTTCAAATTCATCAAAAGCCTTTACCAATAATTTATACACGACTAGCTGGGCATCGCGGTTTTACACGCATGGCTCCGGACTAGATAGTCTGGAGGCATATGTGTAAAATTTAGATAGAGGTCTTAGATAAGAGTGAAATAATTTTTTAAACCGGACCTGCGGTTCCTGAGATTAGCGCGTTCAAACAGACAAACTCTTCAGCTTTATAATATTAGTAAAGATTGAGTACCTAACAAACTTGCAAACTTCGTCATTTATAACATAAATAATTAACAAGTAAACAATAATAAAGTAATATAACATTGGATTTGTTTGTCCGTCCCCTTCATTACCTCGGAAACGAATCGACATGATTGAACGCATAGAGATGATTTATGATATAAAGTTATAGGCCACATATTGCATTATCATCTATTCTGTGTTCTGTTATTTTATTAATTACTATTTTTTGTTACAAATGAACTAAATAACTCCCTGATTTTAGAATTATTTTACGTGAAAAACTAATATTTACCTAGTAAGTATTATTGGGCTTTCTTATTTGTATCCAAAGGTAATAGTGTCAGGGTCGTAAAGTACTTATTAAATATATTTTCAATATATTATTTCATTTCTATTTGACCTTTAAGATTAATTGAATATTAAGGAAATCAGAACTTTGATCGCCTGATATCAGGATAAAATCATTTGTAATTCCCGAACATAACCTATTAATCTACTAAAATTCATCGAAATAAGTTGAGCAGGTTTTGTGTGAAACATAAACATGTTTATAGTAATTCGTAAAATATGTAAGTTACCGGAAGAAGGAAATTGAATGTGGTGTAAAATGTATTAAACTATTTGTAAAAATATGCAGGTTTAAAAATAATTAAATATCTCTTGAATAACATTGATTTTTATCAATAAGGCCGCCCTTTTTTGGTATGCATTCTTATTGTTTTTTCTCTCTGCTTTTGGTGGCTATATTTGGTTAAAGTTTTATTAAAAAATATTGTGCAAACAAAAAATTCAACTGATATAAATTAATGAATTGAAAAGATAAAAACAAGTGTCAATTTGTCATAATAAATACTTTATGAAACCTTTACTAATAAAGTATTAATTTTATGATGTTGTATAAACGCAACAGCGTTTGAACATAAAAAAAAACTTTGCTTCAGGCGAAAAAGTTCTACCAAAACTATTTTTGTCCTGGTATGAAAGTGAAAATTACTTTGTTTGAACGAGCTAATCGCAGGAACTATTGGGTCGATTTGAAATAATTTCACCGAATGATATAATATTATGTAGATATGTTTTGAGTTTTCCCTGAGTGCTTAGGCTATGTATGTACCGCGGGTGAAACCAGGGCGGACCGCTAGTAGCTACGTATAATATAATAGCCTGCACATTTGCCTAATTTTAATTTGTAGATTTAAATCGGTAAGAAAAACTATAATTATGTAGTTGTTAATAGAAATTATTTTTCAATTCTGCAAGTTAACAAGTTCTGTATGTTAATCACTTAATTACTTAGATATGATCTTGATTCAAAAATAACTAGTTATTACCTAAACAAGAAACATTAATTTTTTGGTTGATCACAAAAAAGGATATGCTTTGGTTATTTCGTAAACCATTTGCTGTATTATTTTGATTAATTACATTTATAGTCCAAGAGCTGACTAACATTTTCACTTGCAATAAATAATTGGCGGCGTACAAATTTTTAACAAATGACTTATATTTTTTAGGAGTTGTATTGTCTTACCCAGTATAAAAATAACTCATAATCTATTTATATACACAGTTTTATGTAAATAAATTAAAATGAATTGTATACTTTAACCAGTTCTTTTTTTAGTCGGGTAAAAATAGCCTGTGTTAACGAGTATATTAATTGTATATTATATGTTACTCTGAATGTCCGATATTGTTGTATGTTAAGATTCTTTCGGTTTTTTTTCACAACATTAAGTAAGAATTATTTCTCTGATTTATTTATATATTGGTTTCCCAACATTTGTTTACTCTTGGGATACAAACAAAATCGCCTATGAATCAGTATTCTGACCGGTGGTGGTTTTCAAAACCAGTTCATTTTTGAAATTTATTTGAAGTAAACAAATAAAAAACTTTCCTCTAAGTATATACCTATGTATAGGTTAATTACAATGTAAATAAAAATTACTATTAATTATTAACTATTTAATTTACAAGGCATTACCTAGCTATTTTACTATGCTACCTATATACCTATTTTAGCAGCGTAAATTTTACATCACTTTATTTCAAAGTATCATCAAATCAAATCAGTATCTGTTATTGATTCTCAGTCGACCACAACTTTATAAGCACGTCGCACAAACAACCAAAAAAAATCAACCACAAATTGGTTGTTTATAAAAAAATTAATTCAAACAGTGTATCTATGTCGCCTCTATTACCTCAATTACTTAGTCTATGGCCTCAAAGAGCACAGATTATGCAACAACATTGACAAAACCATAACAATGAGTAAGTGTGTAAATAATTAGTCCGGCCTCACTTTTTGTGAGAACCAAGTGTTTGTCGGTCAATGATACACAAACACACAAAAAATATATAGATTTCACATAAATTGCCCCTTAGGGTTACGTGACATGGCTCTATTTTATTATGGCATAAAGACTTCTTACGTTATAAGTTATTGTGTTTCGTTTATTGTTGTTCCTATTAATATTTATGATTGTAGTCAAATTCTTTTAATAATAATAGGTATTCTGACTTCTGATTTCAGACAGGGTCATAAAAATGTATCATTAGAAATACTCTCTACATTATCTATTCTAAAAACTTATTAGTTAAATAGTGACACCCAATGGAATTGCATACATTATACTTCAACATTAGCATTTCATGTAAGTTCGTCTGTATGGAAACGATTAAAATTGACAATTTATTAAGACATTTTTAAAAATTTACAGAAATAAAAAAGTTTTGTGTTGGAGATTAAATTATAATTAAGTTCAGTTTAGTTACATTTCTAATAAGTTAGTTTAAATTTTAAGGTCAAACATTAAAAAATATAAGCTAGGTATTTAATTTATCTACGGATCCTTGAAACAAAGAGTGCGATCGCGCTTGACCGTTTTTTATTATATTAGATGTGATGGTTGGTTTATTATAAAGCACTTGGATATAATTATGCACTAGAGAATGTAATAATTATTATATTATTATTTAAAGATAAGGCGTTGAAGTGCTTTTAATTTTTTGTTGTTTCGATATGTTTTTTTCCTAATTTTTATTTGTTATACTAAATTATGTTCTTGTTAGTGATATATTAGATTGAACCCGTGACTTTGTTCGTTTCATAACTGTGTTTATTTCGACTATAGTCTATCTCCGTCCTTTTTTAGCGCACGCATGAATGTTTTCTATTATATGTTATTTATAACTAACTAGCTGCGCTCCGAGGTTTTACCCGCGTGGCTCCGATCCTGTTGGTCTTAGCGTGATGATAGCTTATAGCCTTCTTTGATGTATGGGCTATCTACCACCGAAAGAATTTTACAAATCGGACCAGTAGTTCCTGAGATTAGCGCGTTCAAACAAACAAACAAACTCTTCAGCTTTATAATATTAGTATAGATTGACAATGCTATTGTTGTGTGTTTATGTGTGTTGGAATAAATGATTTCTTTCTTTCTAAACTTTTCCTATTAAATTCCCTTTTAAAGATCTAACTCTTATAAAATTTAAAAGGCTATTCGTATACTACGTGTTATGAATGGCTTCGGCTTTTATCGAATTGAAATACTTTGGTCTTAGGACACGCTATCTTAGCGGTTAAGAAAAGAGCTCCTCAGAACAGGTGGGTTTATCTAGTAAATAGTGTTTACTTTGGTCTAAGTGCTAGTAGATTCTTTAACTCAGCAACTTATATATTTTTAGATGTTTGTAAAAACGAATTGGTATAGTGAAAGAAGCGAGAGTAGGTTGAATAACTAATATAAATTTAAAGTTTTACATGAATGCGAAATTAATTTTGTCTGTTTCTCTATAAAGTAGTGAACCCATTTTGATGAAATTTTTAACAAATATTGATTATGTTTACTTTAATCCTATTAATATTATAAATGCGAAAGTTTGTAAGTATGGATGTATGGATGTATGGATGTATGGATGTTTGTTACTCTTTCACGTAAAAACTACTGAATGGATTTGAATGAAACTTTACCACAATATAGCTTATACATCAGAATAACACATAGGATAGGTTTTATCCCGGAAATCCCACGGGAACGGGAACTATGCGGGTTTTCCTTTGAAAACGCGGGCGAAGCCGCGGGCGGAAATCTAGTACTTATATCTTAATGTGGTCATATTATGTCCGATTTTGTAAATAAATGACTGATGTCAATCGAACTTCATTTGAAAGTTGTTTTCATCATTTTGCAAGTAAAAGTTGTTATGGAAACAAAACATATTAATGCCTACCGGTGTCGGTTGTGAAATAAATAAATATATTATACCAGTTCAGAAACTGTTTCATAATATACAAAATGTTTTTAATTTCTCAACGATTCGCACTAGCTTCTTAAATGTGTAACATTGCTGAGTCTACATTCGACACCTTGATCCCATTATTTCATTATGTTTTCTTTATTCTGGTATTTTACCCAACTGCGAAGAAGAGGGGTATGTTTTCAAGCATATGTGAGTAAACAGCCTGTTTGATTAGCTTGAAAGATGGCGTGTGTTAAAATTTTATAAAGTAGAGAATTCATTGTGACAAGAATACATATGTTTTAATTTTGCAAATATCAAAGCAGATTTTTTTAATAACATACTTTCCCTTATAAGGAGCTTAGTACTCAAATATGTCACTTCTTTATGGCTTATATCCACAAAAATAAGACGTAAAAACTGTATTTTCTTACAAACATAAGACCCATTAACCTCGACAGTCTGGCCTAATCTGACATCGTAAGTGCTAAAACACTACTTAAAAAAACCCCAACTTAGGCCGCACAATTATAATATATTATATACATTTTCACTTTTGCTTTTGTTGCCAAATTGTTGGTAAAAATGTAGATAAATTCATAGATAAAAAAACGTTTGTCTTGCCTATACAATTATAAAGAAATCAGCTTTAAATATAGAGTCATAAGATATCTGTTTTAATTAGCAATTAGAAATACTGAGAAACTAACCCATTAGGAAAATTATTTCACCGGTTGAGTGTAACAGATATTTATTTATGTTTTTATCCCGACTGTCTGTGTTGCATCAAAAATTGCATAAAAATTAACAACTGAGTTCTCTTAAGCATTGTTTACATATTTACGTCATGGAAAGGACACACAACAGTTTAAGTGGAAAATCAGATCCTTACAAACAACACCTATAAGGTACTGCATAAAAGGTATGTAAATTACGGTCACTTAACTATTTCCCAGGTTCAGTTCATCACTACATAGTATAAAACAAAGTCGCTTTCTCTGTCCCAATGTCCCTTTGTATGCTTAAATCTTTAAAACTGCGCAACGGGTTTTGATGCGGATTTTTTTAATAGATAGAGTAATTTAAGAGGAAGGTTTTAGTATATCATTTATTAGGTTTTAGAAATAGCGGGCGAAGC
>CAJQZM010024823.1:3596-14495 GCA_907164665.1 Colias nastes
ACCACACGAATACGGAAAACATTCTAGCCCATATTACCAATCGAATATGGAAAACATTCTGGTCCATATTACCACACGAATATGGAAAACATTCTAGTTCATATTACCACACGAATACGGAAAACATTCTAGTCCATAGTACCACACGAATACGGAAAACATTCTAGTCCATAGTACCACACGAATACGGAAAACATTCTAGTCCATATTACCACACGAATATGGAAAACATTCTAGTCCACTTACCACACGAATACGGAAAACATTCTAGTCCATATTGTCACACGAATGAATTATTATCTAAATCTACGTTTTTAATGTGTTTGTATGTATGTATTACGCTTGAACCACTGAACAGATTTAGTTGAAAATCAATAATTGAATGCCGTATAAATTATAATTCTGTCTCTGACATTTTTCGCAAAAATAACGATTTGAACAGAATAAAGGGAATAATATATTTTAGCAGTTTTACTTATCACTACATTTTTATCTTATTTTTATATTTTAAAACAAAGTCGCTTTCCGCCGTATGTGTGTCTGTATGCTTTGATCTTTAAAATTACGCAAAAGGGTTATTTTATAGATAGAGCGATTCAAGATTTAAGTAAGTAGGTATATACATATAATATTTTAGATTTTAGACAAAGCGGGTGAAACCGCGAGCGGAAAGA
Source organism: Colias nastes (assembly GCA_907164665.1). Lineage (NCBI taxonomy): Eukaryota > Metazoa > Arthropoda > Insecta > Lepidoptera > Pieridae > Colias > Colias nastes. The sequence continues at coordinate 4,271 of CAJQZM010024823.1, forward strand.
TAGTTTAAATGCCAAACCGAAATATTACCTAGTGTAACTGCCAGTTACACTAGGACTAACTGCCCTCTGGTAGTAAGGCGGATTCGATGCGTAAGTAAGTAAGTGAAATAGGATATTATAGAACAGCGAAAACAATTTATATAATTAACTAACTCTTTAATATAACGAGTACCTACCTATACCTATTGGAAACAATATTAACTCATTGAGGCAATATCAAATTTATATTTATTCAATTGATCACACGAAAAAACAATAATTTTATAAATGTAGGCACCTAGTACATATGGAGCACATAAAACAATGCGTAATTTGAGACGATACGACACCATACAAAACCTTATCTGTGACCTTATTCCAGATGTAACACGAAAAGTTGCTGTACCTTTCTAGGTAGGTACCTATATACCTTAACTAATATTGCTCATAAATATTTTTTTTTATCATTACCAAACGATATAATTAAAAGTACCTAAGTAGGTAATTATATTAAATTACCTAAGTTAAAACATAGGTATGTGATAATTCCATAATTAAAATAAGTACCTAAGTGTCTTCCTTTCTATTGTATGATGTGTCAGTATTTAATGATACATGTATTAGGTAGGGTCAACCGGGGCAAATGCAACTAAAAAATAACAAGTTTCAAGTTTGATCGGTTGCAGTTATCTCCTTTTATATTTGGTCATTTATTTGACCCATTTAGTGATTTTTGTATTTATTTAAGATTATTTTAAACCAATCAAGCAATACAATAGTCTTATAAATAACTGGTAGTGAGAATATTTCCTAAAATTGGTAGAAAAAGTTACATTAACCCCTAGTCGGGGGTAAATGCAACTAACTGCCATAGCTCTTCTTCTATTTCATATAAAACAACGAATATAGAATATATTTATGAGATTTCATGTTATTCATAGGATTTTGAACTGTATTATCGTGTAGCAAGGACTAGTTTTCAGAAAAAAACTTATTTTTCTGATTGTGGGGCAAATGCAACTATTTGTTAGAGAATTAGTGTGGGGAATGAAAAAAACTTATTCATCGATATTTTTTTATTATTCTGCGTGTGATTTGTATCGTATTATTGTGTATTAGGAAACTATTGCTACAATAACGTTGCGATCGTAGATGGCGCCGCATTATTTAGAGGAAAAACTCATGTAAGTACTTTGATTTACCACTTTAAATCGCAACAAAAAAAAAATACAGTGCCCCTACCTACTAAGTCAATTTTAGTTTTTGGTCAGAACAAATAATATTCTTTGTGTTAAATATTGTTAAAAACGTAAACCAAACAAAATACGTTTATTAGTTAGTCAACCGTTTACTAAAAATTACTTGAACAATCACAGAACTATCCTACCTATCCTTTTTAGTTATATTCTTTAACCACGCTTCTTTTATCTAATTTGAATTTTACTTACGAACCCGTCTCTAGGTATAATATCGAAGAAAAAATCGATGGTTCTTCTTTAATTAATCATAAAGAAAGTATATTTTGACTACCAAGAAGGATACATAATAAATTAAAAATATCGACACTGTCACATCACTAGTGTTTTTAGTTTCATACAAAAATATAAGGGGCTATTGTAACTAATCTCACAGTTGCAATAACCCCATAGTGAAATTTTCACGAGGCAAATGTAACTGCATCAATAACACAAAATAGAGTCAACTAACGCACTGTAATATAAATGAAATAAGCTTAACGGCTTGTGATAATCGTGTCCAATCAAAAACACCTGCAAAAAATCACTCCTAAACAATTTTTTTGTCTACAAAACCCGACACCTGTTTTTACGCACACCAACTTCAAAATAGCGGTTTGACACAATGGCCTATAAATCAAATAGTTTTCATCGTAGTGGCGCCATCTATTACTTGTAAGCTTTATTAGTCGTTGAGCTATTGAATCATAGGTGGCGATATATTACAACAACTCTAATAAATGAGTTATGATAAGGAGTTGCCATAGCCCCATAGTTGCATTTGCCCCGGTTGACCCTATATCAAACTTATTTTTTGATTAATTTGAAAGGAAAACCGATACCACACTAATTACATTAATTAATGTTTATATTTTTATTAAAGTTTTTCACAGACAACGAAGTTTATACTGTGAACTGCCATATAACTACTAATTATTTAAATCTTAGATATTTTTATAACATGAAAAGTTTTAAATATACAACAAAAACTTATAAACAAAAGGTATGATAATAAGAGTAGGTACTATGAAAAAATCTCACATAGTGCTTTCCAAACTGCGAATCCTCTTCGTCAGACAGCGGCTCACACTTTACTTGAGACGGTCCGTAGCCAGGCATTTCCTAGTAACAATCACTTTACTTAGAAAAACTTACTTTCATTCATGAAAATAATCTACCGAATTAAAATTGAATTGTAATAAAGTTCTGGGTAATATATATTCCCATAATCTTAAATCTTAATTATTCAATAAACACGCATTTTATCAGCGAGATATTTACTTAAACCATCTCCGAAGCCCGTCTGTGCAAAACAAAACATTTTTTCCTCCAAATGTCGCGCGAATCGAACAATCGGCATAATATAAGTAGGTTTACATAGGCAATTAGACAAAAGGAAGCGAGCTTTATTGAATTTTTTCTCGATTGGTGCACAAATGAAGAGTGCAAACCCGATTCCCTCTCTTTCTTTTCCTGCCCTGAGCTCGCCGCGAGCTTTTTTAATTTTATTTCGCAAGCACACGATCGACATTTTCGACGGGAACTTAAAACAAAATTCCCGCGTCTAAAGTTGGAAAGTTTTAACGCGTGTTCCACTATCGGGCCGTGGACCGGCGCGATGCAGACGTTCGTATGTCACCTGTCGGTCGGTGAATGTAAACGTTTTAACCCTCTTCATATCACAGCAGTCGAGGCTCGAGAGGGATACGCGGCGGCGGGTAACCGCGGGACGAACGTCTTCAGCGAAGGACGGAGGGAAGCGAAACCGATAAACGTAAGAAACGGCGACGAGCGAACAATCTCACTCACCTAGTCGGTCAGCGGTTGGCGCGAAAAGTACTCGCGTCACACGTGGGGTTATGAATGCACGGTGACCTTCGGCAGCGATGGGATGTCGCAAATGAAAGTGAATTCGCGGCCGCACGTCTGCGTCGCTGCGTGGCGCATGTTAGGAGGTGCAGGGCGGGCTCCATTTTTTCCCGCGCCAAAGAAATAAAAACAAACGCCTTGCTGGCCGAGCGTCGCAATCGGGTCCTTTCGTTTCAGCTTTTGCATACTCATTGCGAAATGTTTAGTCTCGTACCTAGCTATAACACTGAAACAGGAACACAAATAACGCAACAACGTTCACTCGACATTTGTATTTACGCAGAACTTACGAAAGTTCCACATTCGAAATGCTCATAGAATCATTTACAATTATGAATATTACCTATTTAGAACATATTATCTTATAGGCTTATTTTATTTTTAAAAACACAAAATTAGCAGAAATTGACTTAATTTCATGATTAATTAACCATTTTTACCATTATCAAAAATCGCAGTAAATTCCTCAAAACAATTTCAAAATCAAAAAAAAAATAAAGCCCTTATATAATAACTAGCGGTCCGCCCCGGCTTCGCCCGTGGTACATATTTCGCAATAAAAGATAGTCCTATGTTCTATCTCAGGGTCTAAAGATTGTCTATGCCAAATTTCATCAAAATCGGTTGAGAGGTTTAAGCGGGAAAGCGTAACAGACAGACAGACAGACAGAGTTACTTTTGCATTTATAATACATAATAAATAACCCGTAAACATATTAGTTAATATTAGTTATAAACATATTAGTTGGGATAAACATAGTAGGTACGTGACTAAATTCCAGGGCGAAAATAAAATTCATCCATCCGTTCTTTGAATATCGAATCAACTTTCAAGTAAACAAACAAGTTCCATTAACAATTGCACAGTTTATTCAATTGAATTTTTAATAATATCATAACAGTAGCATACTAATTAGCTGGTAGATGCACCCTGAGCGGGGGGCGCCCAGCCGGCGCCCCGCGCGGCGCCTTTCCTCCGATTGATTTTTATTACAAGAATCTCCACTCTTGTACTTTTTTGTTCCGCACACCAAAAGACCTACGCACACAAACGGATCCTATAATTCGTTTGTACTAATGCTATTGATTTTTTTAACGAAGCGACAATGCTGGGATGAGGAAAACTGAGGCTGTAAGCTTCGACTGCCAACTTTTATGCCGATGAAAGTTATTTTCTTTGACGCAAACAATGGGTTGAATGAAAATGTTTTTAGAAATTTATACTTTTTATAATAAACTAATATATTGCTAAGGTAAAAAAATATTAACCGAAAAAGAGACGAATTTTTATATTACCTCCCACAAAAAATAAACTATATTCTTCATTCTGAAATAATATTTCTAAGCAAAGCTTGAATATAAATTTTTAAATCAGTTACCTACCTAGGTATACCTACCAAATATGTATTATAAACTTTGAACGACTCCGCTCGATGCTGCGAAATATTATATGGGTGTTGGGGTGTTGATAGAAACTTTAAAATTGTATATTTTAATTCCTCCTCTAATAGTCATAATGTTATTTTTTAGGGTTCCGAACCACAAAAGAGAAAAACGGAAACTTTGTATATAGTACAGTCCCCAATTGAAATAAAATTCATTTCCGTGGGACTCACCTCAGCCATACGGACTACTGATATCCACTTAATCGGATGTTAATCGGCATATTTTTCTGAACACAAAAAGTGCGGTAGTCACTTCCTAGGGGTATGGACCCCTCCATTAGCTATGACGTAGCAAAGATGGCCGTCGGGCCATTCTATTGTGCGGTATATCTAGATAACTACTGGACCGATTTACTTAAAAAGGGTGTCAATTGAAAGATAATTAAATAAACATTATTTGATTCCTAACATTCATTAATGTAAAACTAGTAGCAACTGAAATATATATCTGTCGTGGCCATATCAGCTTGTTAAAAAGAAGTATGTACTTACCTACATAAACATATTGTCAAAAAATTATTACTTACGTACTTCGTTGTAATAAATCTGCCACCTACCTACAAGAAATGACGCGGTAATGATGTGGTAATGATGCGTAAATAAAAAAGATAATTTATCGTAATGAAGGTATTCAAATATAATATGTACCTACCTCAGTGACAACGATAACAAGCACATTCGTGTCTAGCAGCTTCTTATATTTAATTTATCGAAGTTGTTGGAATAATACAATAGAGATAAGTATGTGGAAACTAGATTATTATAATATTATTACTACCATCTACTAAGGTTATAGCATACGCTGATGACACTGCACTAATAGCTGTCGGCAAGGATTGGAGTGAAACTAAAAAAGTAGCCGAGTACTCGCTTAGTGTAATAATGTCCTGGTTTGCATCTAATAGTCTCACTCTTAACATCCAAAAAACATGCTTTGTCACTTTTGGCCCCAGACATTCATCTCTTCCAGCCGAAAATTCTTACACCCTCACAGCTCACTCGTGTACAAGCCAGAGAAACTGTCACTGCCCGTCCGTGAACCGTACTGCATCAGTAAAATATTTAGGGGTGCACCTAGACGCTTGTTTAACCTGGAAACCCCATTTAGAAGCAGTTTCCTCACGTATTAGAAAACTTATTTTTGTTTTCAAAAAACTCAGACTCGCCGCACATAGGGATATCCTTAAAATGGTATATTCGGCCTTATGCGAATCCATCGTCAGTTATTGCATAACCGTTTGGGGAGGATCTTCAAAAAGTAGCATTATACAGGCAGAAAGAGCTCAACGAGCTGTGATTAAAACCCTTTTAAATAAACCATTCCGATACCCCACCGAACAGGTTTATTCTCAATTTGTGGTTATGACGGTTCGTCAATTCTACGTGTATCGCACAGTACTACGCAAACATGGAACCGTATCCCCAAAGCAAGTTTCTTCATCTGCTCCAAAACGACGCAATCTTCCCTGTCCTAAAATCTTTACTAAAACACAATTTGCAAAAAAATTTTACCCTTACTAAAGCACGGAATTATACAACACTCTAGACAAAAAATTAAATTTACTCACCCTTAATAACTACCAATGTAAAATTAAACTAAAAGAATTTCTTCTCACGCTTAACTACGACGACTCTGAGAATCTCCTTCACACCACAATAAATATATAACATACACACATCCATACACACTCCTACACATTCACACACATACACGCATGCGCTCACATTCACAATCATAAACTATAATTTTATTTAAAAAAGGTTATTTTTTGATCTGTTTTTTATAATACTTTCACCTACATTTATGTGTTGCATGTAGATTGTAAGTACATATAAATATAATAATGTTATTATGTACGAATGACCCCTATAACACAGGTTTAACCTAGCATAGGGGTCATTGTTTAAACTCTGTATGTAAAATAAAAATGTATGTACCTGCAAATAAGATCTGTATACACCTTGTGCTTTTGTTTTTTGAGTCAAATAAACTTTATTTTATTTTTTTTTATTTTTTTATTATGTACGTAGATATTATAAAATGCTAACGACAACGACACCATCGCGCGGGTATTTAGGCATGAAAACCTAGAATTAATATGTTCTTACAAAAGTATTAGCGCCGATTATTAATTATTTGAAATTTTCGTTTCGTATCTTCAGAGTAATATTCTTTAACCCTTATTAAAACGCTGGGAGCTATACTTCCCACGTCTCAGATTGAAGTAAATCGTGTTTTATTTTTATATGCTTATACCCACACTTATACCTAATGCAGTGTAATATTTATCTACGCAATCTTAACATTTCAGAGAACTTTTTTTCATGGAAACACTTTTCAGAGAATTATTACATGTCATGGTAAACACACGTCAAAGTCAGGTGACGTGATTTTGCCACCGAAAACGACCGTTATTTTTTAGTTTTTTGTGTAGTGCTGAAAAAAAATTAGATAAGTAGATTTGAGTTTTAGCTATGTAAACTAGACTATATTACGGTTGCGTGAAACGTAAAAATATGCCCAGAATCTTTCGTTTATACCTTGGTAGAGTCGATTGAAATTAAGTCTATAAGTGGGAAGATATCATCCCAGTGTACGTCACTGCACACGACATTCGGAAATTCTATATATAAAATCCGTGTGTCTAAAAAATCTTTTTTAGTTGGTATAAGCAACTTATTTATTATTATTCATTATTTCCTGATCAGATAATTAGACATCTTAACTCAATACATTAGTATTTACCTATTGCTTTTATTTTGTTTTAGAAAAATGCCTTGTTTATGTTGAAGTCATTCATTTTTCAATTCCCGAATTCTTCCCTTAGTAAAAGAAACTTGCATTGATGAGTACTTTCACCTGCTTTATTAAAAAATATGATCTATATAATTTTTTACGGTAAAATTTAATTCACAAGTGGAGTCAGGGCAACTAGCTAGTGTTTGAAAATATTGGTGTCATACTGGACACTGGGAGCTATAGTTCCCACCTTTCCAACCTTTTTACAATCTCTTGTAAAAAGGAACAGATGACGGGATATATACTTCCCACCAAAAAAAGGTTACTTCCCCCCCACTAACCCCTCTTTTGTGTGTATTTTTGAAATCTACGACCCAAAATTACCCAGGAACGTATAGCTTACTTTTTTGTTAACTCCTCCACAGGCTCGCGTTTGAATAAGGGTTAAGGATATAATTATACTGTGAATTATACATACATTTCAATCTTATTTCAATAGTAAAAGAATGCTAGGACGAATTATAAAATAATATAATAGTTTAAAAAAAACTAAAAAACACGCTTTTTGCAAATTGAAAAATGGAATAATTTTATCAAATTAGTGTATTGTCATCGGTCCTCAATAAATCTACAAAGTTTGAACGAAATCTGGCCGTTTAAAGTGGGTCAAAATCGCGCCCAAAGAAGTCGGTTACAAACAAACATACAGGTGAAGCTAATAAAAAGCGTGTAAAAAAAAAATAGGATTGCTTTTGGCTTTAGTGAATAGAACTTGGACTAGCCCAACATGTCGTAGTTCACTCGCTTAACAATAGATGGCAGCAATACATATTTGTACAGTTCTGTTCAAAAAATGCTACGAATGCTATGAACAATAAATAACTCAAAGACAACACTTTATTTTCATTTATTTAAAAATCTTTTATCAAGAAAGTACATTATCTTTACCACATTTATTCAAAAATATAAAATGAATATCAAATTAAAGTTTGACACAAATCACGAGTTAACTTATTATTTGGGTCAAGGTTAAATCACGTCATTGTGATGTTAGATTAAGTAAAACACTTTGAAATAATGTTAAAAATGTCTGAATAAATTAAAAATATTTATTAAATGAGTTCAATTAGCTAATCTCTTTAAATTAAACGATAATTATTGCTTAATTTACAAGTTAAACAAGCTTTTGTTTTTGTTACTGGCAACAATTTTAAGAGCTTATTTTGGGTCACTCTGTTGTTCGTATTCAACTTGTACTTCAATGGATTTTTGTAGAGGTGCCTTTCGCTTCGCTAAACTTGCAACATAGCATAATTTAGTATTTTCATTTCATTCTATCAAGAAAGCTGGCGGGTGTGCAAAGCAATGTGTTGATTATGAAAACGATTGTGTTTTATTAATTTTTCAGAACAAATATTTGTGCTAAAACGTTGTTAGAATAGTTAATGAAATAGTCAAGGTAAGTGTTTGAAATAATTCAAAGTGCCATTATAGATATGATGAGTGCTTACTATATCGCTTCGACTTTTCATATTGAAAATTTCCACTAGTGAACTTTTCGAAAGTTTCTTAAAGTTCTTCGACAGTCAAAACTTGTAAATAGTTTGTCGAGCTAGATTTCGTAATAAGGTTAGATGACTTGTTTGACGAGGGAAAAGTTTGTTCAGGAAATAGTAAAACTTAGAATTTTCGTCGCCATTTTATTTTTTGTCGCGCTGGAAAAGCGGCCATTTTCTTTGTGCCGCGTCGCTTACGACTACTTTACGTGGTCTATAAAGTTAATTTAGTTAAGTTCAGACGTGATCTAATCCTATGAAGTGAATCTGGTGAGATATTTTATGTGATTGATAAATATGATGCTAGTGGAATATTTCAGTAATCTGAAATATGTTTTCGTGATGGCCTAATTAATGCGTTGTGTATTGGTATTAGATTCGTTTTAAATTTTGTTGTTTTGTGAATTAGGAGAGTGGGCGCGACGAGTGGTACGAAAGCACAATGGATGATGACCAGCAGTTCTGTTTGCGGTGGAATAATCACCAATCGACGTTGGTGTCAGTTTTCGACACCCTTTTAGCGAAAGGAATTCACGTGGATTGTACTTTGGCTGCGGAAGGAAAGACTCTCAAGGCGCATAAAGTCGTATTGTCCGCTTGCAGTCCCTATTTCGAGGTACGTATCATGTTAACGCTCTAAGTAGGTCAATTGATTCGTGTATAAGTTAGTGCAAGCTAGCACAGTTTTGCTCTAATAAACATTCCAGTCGCTTCGTGCTAGCTTTCGTATATTACGAGCAATTAGATTAGATTGATGCATAGATGAGTTGGCAACAGAAAGTTGTTCATACAACTTTTCCAAATACTTGTTTAGAATCATTACCAAACATTCATCCTTTTACTATCTACTTAGCATAAAAACTAATTAAATAAATAACTTTCGCCTCATTATTAAAACATTCTATATTTTTACAACAAAATGTCAAATAGTGACAAAAGAATACTTAACATTCATGAACTGATTTATTTACAAATCGAAATCAAAACATGTGTGTTTTGTTACAGAGTGTTTTATCTCAACAATACGACAAGCATCCAATAATAATATTAAAAGATGTGAAGTATGCCGAGTTGAGAGCTATGATGGATTACATGTACAGGGGAGAAGTGAATATCTCCCAAGATCAGTTGGCTGCATTGCTTAAAGCAGCAGAGTCGCTACAGATCAAAGGTCTATCGGACAACAAGCCGTCCAGGCCTCCGTCGCGCCCCTCTCACTCAACCCCAATCACACCTGCACACCCGCCCAGAGGAACGTCTCCGCCACCACAGGTAATTATAGTAATTTCAATAAAACACCAAAATACTGAATGAGATTTTTACGTAACTAGATGTACCTATTTGAAATTAATTATGTATATGTCGTGGCCATATCGTAAATTTGCTCATTTCATGAAATGA
>CAJQZM010024825.1:0-31665 GCA_907164665.1 Colias nastes
AATGTTGATGGCGTTTACGTATAAGAAACTCACATTTTGAAAAATCTCACGTGAGATTCGAGGATGGGGGAGGGGGTTGAATAAAATCTCACGACATCTCACCAGGGGGGGAGGGAGCGGCAGAAAATTAAAAAAAACACCTCACGTAATTTATGGACGCCCCCTTACTCGATCACAATTTTTGTAACGAATGTGAAAGACGAAACAATAAATACGCAAAGCGGCTTTTACTATAAACGGAACTACATTTAAAAATAATAATAATAGTTTAAAAAAACTAAAAAACACGCTTTTAGGTCGGTTTTCTATAAAAAGCGTGTTTTTTATTTTTTTTTAACTATTATTTATTTTATCAAATTAGTGTATTGTCATCGGTCCTCAATAAATCTACAAAGTTTGAACGAAATCTGGCCGTTTAAAGTGGGTCAAAATCGCGCCCAAAGAAGTCGGTTACAAACATACAGGTGAAGCTAATATAAAGCGTGTAATATACTTTATTTATTGAGTTATAAGGTTGCTTCCATTCTGTTTATTTACATTCTCAAAAACATCAATCGCCGCAGAGGCGGCTTGCGACAAAGGCGGCTTGTGTCAAAGGCCTCGGCGATATCATTTAAGAACATAATATTATGTACTTTAGGCAAACTTGTAATAAGATCTATTTTACTTTCTTATTAGTCCATTTGACAAGGATATTGGGTAAGATACCTATTGGAATAATTTTATTATTATGTATGTACTTATTAAATCCGCGAATAAAAAAAATGTTTAGTCGCGAATATAGAAATTGGGTCGCATTTTTTTAATCCGCGAATAGTGAAAACGTGACTAAAGGAAGCGCGATTAAGGAACTTTTACTGTATTAGTTTCTGTGAATGTTGTGTTTATTTGTAATTGTTGTGCATAATAATTTATAAATCCTATTGGAACAACTGTTGATGAACATTTTTTTAATAAATAAAAATAGGTAAATAAATAAATATTACTTAATATAACCTACCGTTTTACTTTGCGTAGTCGGGTAAAAGTATAAATATTTAGGTACTACAACACGGTAATCTTTCCTAGTATATATTGTATATATACATAGTTAAAAAATCCAGTTACATTTTTTTAACAGACTCATCGATAGTGTCACGTCTGTGCTGTTAGTCTATGAAAAATGGCGCGAAACGCAGAACGCGTGGTGATTTTTCGCAAAATGATAACAATATTAGTAAAATGCATTACTTACTCATAATAAGGAAACTTACTGGTGAAAAGTCACTCCTCGGGCTTTGTTTGTATTATGGGAACTGTTAAAACAATATCTTAGCACACACGAAGGCATTTTGAACAGAGCAATAACACGTGTTGACGCGGCAAGCGGGGGGCACAGTCCGGCACAGACTAAAGAGACTTGTGATTCTTGCCTCTAGCTCGTGTTAAAGAGAGTGTAGTAGCGATCGCCTCTCTAGTACGTAGTACATACTATCTCGATGTTTCCAAAACACATTATTTTCCACATAGATACCTAGGTACATAATTATAATATAATTATGTACCTAGGTATTATAATATAATTATGTACCTAGGTATCTAATGCTAGGTAGGCGGAATGCTAGTTTTATATTATAAAACTAGCATTCCGCCCGCGGCTTCGCCCGCGTTTACAATGAAAAACCCGCATAGTTCCCGTTCCCGTGGGATTTCCGGGATAAAACCTATCCCTTGTGTTAATCCAAGTTACCCTCTATATGTGTGCTAAATTTCATTGTAATCGGTTCAGTAGTATTTGCGTGAAAGAGTAACAAACACACACACATCCTCACAAACTTTTGCATTTATAATATTAGTAGGATAGGATAGGATACTCATGTCACAGTGTTTGCGACTCCTCCGAATCGCCCTCACCGATTTTTATGATATTTTTGTGTATATTCGTAAGATCTAAGAAATAAGTCGTAAACTATTTTATACCCTTGAGTGATAAGAGTGTCCTGGAAGAGAACATTTTGCCGGGTGAGCAAGTAATATAGGTAATAATAATATGTTATCTACACCTAAATCTTTAGTTCTATATTTAACTAGCTGCGCTCTACGGTTTCACCCGCGTGGCTCCGTCCCTGTTGGTCTTAGCGTGATAATATATAGCTTATAGCCTTCCTCGATGAATGGGCTATCTAACACCGAAAGATTTTTTCAAATCGGACCAATGGTTCCTGAGATAAGCGCGTTCAAATAAACAAACAAACTCTTCAGCTTTATAATATTATAAGTATATAGTTTAAGATATTATCTCTACATCTTTAATTCTGTGAACATTATAAAGAGGGCTTATTTATTTATTATTGTATGTCTTACCTTATGAACTTAACCAATTTTCTATAGATACTTTGATTTTTAAATTATTTCTCTTTATGGAACTCAATTATTTTTTGACATAAGATTATTTTCTGGAATTAAACTGAATTAAAAAAATAAAAATGCTTTATAATATCGGATATTATAATTTGTCACATCTGCAAACTGTATATTCTTTGCTGATTCATGCACACAGCTGCGGTTTCTATTTGTTGATAAATAAATCAATATATAATTGATATTTATATTGAATTCAGTGAATAGGCTTAGTGGTTATAGCTTCGTTCGTGATTGGCATAGGTTTTGAATAAATTTAAAATATTGTGGTAATAGTAATGCTTGGGGTTTTCTTGATAGGTCATCTAAAATATTTTAACTAACATTCATCATCTGAGAAATCAAATCAAATCATCGCCTTTTTGAGAAATTTATGAGCTGTAAAAATTAACTTTTTGGGAATATAATATAATCATTATGAATTTCATGAAAATTTCATGAGAATCGGCTGAGCCGTTTCGGACCACTATCATATCTATCACAATATCAAAATCCATCTGAATATGGTATGAAGGTATATTTATTATATCTACCTACTTCTTAATACTGATTCCAAATATGCCTTCCAAATCTGTAGTTAATACAAATCACTGGGCACTGAGCTATATTCGAGCAATATCTAACGAAATTTAACATTTCAAGGCCAAAACTATCTTTTAGTAGTAAAAGGTATATCAACTTATCAGTTCAATATTAATTGTAAAACAGATAAACTCTAGGAAGTAATTAACCCCGTGTTTCGGTGCCAATAAATTCAAATAATTGCCAATAAAACAGTTCAAACAGAATGTCTATATTTCTAAACAAGTTGTGTTGTATTTAATTCCGTAATAGTTGTATTTACTAAACTATTTTATATTTCCTTACAGTGACGTTAATAGATCGCTTTATGGAGTTAATATTGCCAGCTTAAGGCTAAGAGACATTAAAATAAATGCATTTATTTGTACACGTACGTATTTTATACTAGTTGATGTCTTTGACTTTGCATGCAATTGGGTTGAACTTTATGAGAAATTATTAAATGAAAGAAAACTATTACAAACCTACCTATATAAGAAAGTAGTTTAGATGAATATTTTTATGTTCAATTTTAGCGAGAAGACTGAACCGATTTTGATGAATTAGATTGAAACTCTAAGAAGGACATGGGCTACTTTTTGTCGCAATTTATTAAAAAACGAAATAACCTCGTGTTACTTGTAGTAAAAAAAGAAGTAAATTAACTAATATTAATATTGACGACATAAAATATATGGGATCCTCATACCATGGTATCTTATACAGAAAAGCCAACTAACTACTTCTTAACAACTAGTTCTTGGTATATATTAATGATCTTCCCTATTATTTGCAGGATAGGTGTGAAATAGTTCTGTTTGCAGATGATACCTCATTAATTTTTAATGTGGATAGGCATGACCCAAATGTTGACGAAGTGAACAGTGCTCTTTTACACATATCTGAATGGTTTACTGCCAATAATTTATTATTAAATGCCAAAAAAACCACTTGTGTTGAATTTTTACTTCCTAATGTAAAAAAGTTGAACAGAGATATTACCTTGAACGGGGAGGTATTGCATCCTACTGAGTCTACTGTATTTCTAGGGTTAACATTGGACGAGAAACTACAGTGGGGAGCCCATGTCAACACCGCTGCAGGTAAGCTCAGTTCAGCTGCATATGCAGTCCGAAAAATAAGGCATCTCACTGATGAAGATACAGCTAGATTGGTTTATTTCAGCTACTTTCATAGCATTATGTCCTATGGAATTCTACTGTGGGGCAGGGCTGCAGATATAGAAACTATATTTATCTTACAGAAAAGAGCCATTCGCTCTATATATAATTTACGTGCTCGGGACTCACTAAGAGATCATTTTAAGAATACTGGTATCCTTACTGTACCATCACAGTATATATTTAATAATATTTTGCATGTACACAAAAGCTCCGACTTACACACAAGAGTAGGAGATAGACACGATTATGGCACAAGGAACAGGAATAGAATTGAAATGCCATTTTTCCGATTAGCTAAAGTTAAAAATTCATTTATGGGTCAAGGTATACGCTTATATAATAGAATTCCTCACAATATTAAAGAGTTTAGTAGTTCTAAATTTAAAACTTATATAAAAAATGTACTAGTTCAGAGAGCGTACTACAGTATTCAGGAATATATGGACGATAAAGACCCATGGAGGGTTATCGCGTAAAAACCACAGGACAGTTCTTTGGCATATTATGATATATTATGTAGTTAGATATAAGTTACATAATATTATGTAATATTGACATAATTTAAAAGAGCAACTATGGAGTTTCTTGCCGATTCTTCTCCATAGATACTGCTTTCCGAATCGGTGGTAAATGTTAAAAATACTCATGTAATGACGATTCGAAAGTGCTACTAAATAGTAGTCTAATTGAATAAATGAATGTTTGAGTTTGAGTTTGAGTTTGAAACTCTATGACCCCAAAAAAATCGTTTTTCGAAAAAAACTCGCAAGTCCGGTAAAAATATAAATCAAAATAAAAGAGTGTGCATACTCGTGTACAAATATAATGCGCAGGAGTTGAACAGTCTTTACTATCGCTGCGTGTGTGTGCGTGAACGTCGTTGATCGTTTGATTTTTTGATTTATGACTTTTAGCCAATTTTTCATTTGATAAATCGCTTTTAAAGGATGTCGAATCATCGATCAATGTGTGTTTTATTGTGTTGCAATAAATCGTGGAACAATTGGCGAATTTGTTTTAACTGTTTTTATTTTGAAATAAAATTGCAGTAGACAAATTAGGTTTGACCTTCCCTAATTTTTAGGGTTTCAAAACACAAAAAGAATATTGTAATATATTTAGTTATAATTAATTATAAACAAACTTAAGTTACAGCATTTTCATTAACATTAATATTTATCACCTTCTCTTTTTATCGTTTATTAAAAGTCACATTATAAATACTTTCTAAATCTATGACTAATTGTTATAAACACGAAATATATTATAATACGCCTATCTTATTATCATATGTATGAGTAAAAACCAGAAAAACTTAAACTTTACAGTCACGTATTAAACCGCAAATATATTCATGTGTCTGCTATAATCATATTATAAACTAAAATAATATATGTAATCTATTACGGGTTCAGTTATAAACTAATTGTATGCAAATTTCTATCTATTTAGACTATTTAGATTGTTTGTGTCAAGAAAGTTATAAAATCTACATTTCCTTTCATATGACTACCAGGAATAAGTGTGTTAATAATAATAATTGTTACAGTGTAGAGACTTAAAACTGCTTAAAACAGAACATTTCGTGACAAGGATCTTTATGAAAATAATAACAAATCAGTGTCAGAAACTATAAAAGAATACTTCTACAATGATCCTCTTAAAACTAGTATAACATAATGTGTAATTAAATATGTATATCAAATATTCTTTTACAATCTAATTTTACATTTTAAAACAGTAAAGTATCAAACACGCTCGATCGCTCTACACATGCGCATGTGTTGATGTAAACAACCCACACACACGCGCGATGTTGTTCACATCGTAGCATTGAGCGAGGTCATGGCACCCGCGCGTGCGCAGATTATACGACACGCTAAATTATCGTATGTATTGAATATTGATGTTTTAGGGTGTCCTGACAGTGTTGATCCAAATATGAGATAAGGATTGGAATAAAATATTAGTGTTAAAGTTTGTTTTAAAATTTTAAACAATTTTTTGCAAATTTTTTTATTTGATTTTTAGGCAAGATAGAATTGAAATAAATTTGTAGATGTATTTTATTAATTTTGCATTGGAAATAAATGATTTGAGTAGTATTATTTTCTTGTTAAAATTAGTATCAAAACATTATGAAATACTTTTTTCTAAACTTCCTCATTTATTAATGTGACATAGTTTTAAAGACCAGAATTAGTTGCGTATAAAAATATAAACACATGTCCACTAACATTTTTAAGGAAATTGATATTATTTTAAATACATATTTTATAATTTTGTTTTGTATTGTTAGAACTTAGGAGTCCTTCAGCTAGGATCATATAAAATTGATATCTCTGTAGATTGATAACCCATTTTATCCATACATTTATTAATTTAATTTGCAATCAAACTAGAAAAAGCCAATGACAATGACCAACCAAGGCCTACCATTAGAGTTAAAACAATTTTAGTACATTAACATGAAACATAATTTCCTTATGCAGCAAGGCCTTCCGTAAACTCATCAGTGACGAAAATCGAGTATGAATGTCGTATTTATTTTTGCAAGGTTAGCTGAGTAAGCAATATTTATACGACATTCGTTGTTTTGAGTCATTTTTAATACTTCCTAGTAATCTTTGGAACCACGCCCTTTTTGTTTCGTGGTTTTGGAAATGTTATAAAATGGATTCTTCTAGGACTTAAGTGGAACTAAATAACCATATAATTGCATATAAGCTAAAATTTATAAAATATATTTATCATGTTTTTAATCCTACTAATATTATAATTGCGAAAGTTTATGAGGATGAATGGATGTTTGCTATTCTTTCACGCAAATACTACGGAACCGATTACAATGAAATTTGGTATGTAGGTAGTTGAAGACCCAGAATAAGACATACGTTACTTTTTATCCCGGATATCCCACAGGAACGGGATCTATGCGGGTTTTTCTTTAAAAACGCAGGCGCATCCGCGGGCGGAAATCTAGTACGTAGTAGTAAGTAGCCCTCGAATAATGTAACATAATTAAAATGCTCTAAATTATAGTAGAAAAAAACATCTGAGAATTTAAAAAGGTAGTACCTACTCTGATATGCATTAGTTTTCAAAGTACATTAGGACTTATCCTTTTTGATGTATAAAAATTAAAAAAGAACTGAAATGTTGATAGAACAAGTTTCTTGAGAGAATAAATTATTACAATGTTCATAAATATATAATTTCATAGAAACCCATCTCAAAGAAAGCAAAAATGAATAAGATACAACAGTAATATAAACTTTGAAATGTTTTTCGCTCCTTACTTTATATTGGTGTGAAATTTAAAAATAAATAAGTACCTAGACATTAGAATTAATTTCTTCTTAAACTAGCAAATAGTCATGTCGTTAATATGTTTAAATCTATCTACAAAATTATTATTATTTTTTTTAATTTAGTATGTATTTAAATATACATTATTGACTCCAGAACTACATTTAACTGTTTATTTATTTAAAATGACTTATGCACAGCAATTATAATTTATTATATTTTCTCCTTTACGATTTATAGACGAGATACTAGCTAATATTTCTCGAACATCGTTCGCTAGAATAACTCTATTAATTAACTATAATATTAAAATAGTAACTAGCTTCCGCCCACGACTTTGTACGTGCATCCCCGTTTTTCCCCGTTCCCGTAAGAATTTCGGGAAATCCTTTCTTAGCGGATGCCTACGTCCTAACATCTACCTGCATGCCAAATTTCAGCCCGATACGTCCAGTGGTTTGGGCTGTGCGTTGATAGATCATTATATCAGTCACCTTTGAGTTTTATTATTTAGCTGTCCCTGCAAACGTTGTTCTGCCGTACTCTTGTCTCATATGGGTATGAAAAATAGATGTTGGCTGATTTTCAGATCTACCCAATAAGCATAAAAAATGTGTGCGTGTACTAGTGTACACACGTAAGAAGTGAAACTTCTTTATGACCTTATTTTTCAAAAAATAATTTACTAAATGCAACTTTACAGACATACGTCGAATCACGAATGGTAGGGGTAAGAAAAAGATGGCGCGTAATGGAAAAATGTCACGCGTAACAAAAAAATGTTACACTAAATTTTTTCCAACCCCGATAAAGAAGTTTCACTTCAAAAAATTTAATGAGAATTGGTCCAGTCGTTTCGGAGGAGTTTAGCTACAAACACCGCGACACGAGAATTGTATATATATGTATGTATTACATTTTAATTCCTAGTCCATTTTACAATGATACTCATTAATATTTCTCGTCAGGAAATAATTCTGTGTGACAAAGATAGTACACGTTCGAATTGAAGATAAAACACAGCGGCGCGCTTATCTGAAATTAGGCAATAAAATTAATTGAAATGATACTTTATTGCCTGATACTGAAGGTTCAACCGGTAGTTAATTGATGTTTTGGTGGAATAGAATTTTAAACAGGCGATTACTGTCAAATTTGAAAACAGTATGGGATCGTTAATTTTATTAGATTGTGTTTTTAAATTGGATTTTGTTGGAAATCCCTCATATTTTTTAGAGCAAAGACTTGATAAATATAGTTGTAGTGGAAGTTATATTTTTATTTTTTATTAATACAAGATATTTTTCTTGTTTTTATTTCAGGTCACTATGGAAGCAGTCGGAGCGGGCGTTTTGGTAAAAAAATGGGACGAGCCTAATAAATATATTTTCTACATAGGTATATTCAATAAATAACAAATCATGATTTATTATTTAAAAGTTAAAACGTATAATAGGTACCTTATTATATATTTCTTTTTCTATAAATGTTATTTATTCTTATCCTTCCTACTATAACGAGTGTATTAATAAATATGAAAGTGTGTAAGAATAATTGGATATACATATATATATTTTTTCATACAAATACAGCACATTTGAATAAAATTTGGCAATTATTATAAATAGG
This sequence comes from Colias nastes, assembly GCA_907164665.1. NCBI lineage: Eukaryota > Metazoa > Arthropoda > Insecta > Lepidoptera > Pieridae > Colias > Colias nastes. The sequence goes on from CAJQZM010024825.1 coordinate 9,084, forward strand.
CATATAAATGTTACCCGCGTATGGAGCAAGTGAAGCCGCGGTATTAAGCTTATCTTGTGTAAATGTTAATAAACCATATACATCATACGTTATGCATATTTATTTGAAACCAACTCCTTCGTGATATGTTTATTCGCGTGCCTGAGATCATAAAAAGTTGTTTTTATTAATTAAATAACGATGGAATATTTATATTATGCGCTTAATACATTTAAATTCATACTTTATGCTAATTAAACTCCTTGGTGCTGTGGTTAAAAGATGAGCGTAGAACCACAGAATACATAATAGTAGCTAAACGCTACAGAACGGACACTCTCCGCCTCCCGCCAAAATTAAACTTACCTCACCCCGCGCGATCGTGATTAAAATGGGCCATATTTTTCTGCAAGGACGATACGCAACGAAGATTGACAACATTAATCAAATTGACTTAAAGTAATTTTATTATTTTGGATTTGTGATTATCGTTTTTCGTAGAAAATGGTTAGATATTGTGCTGTTTACGGATGTATTTCATCAGAAAAACGCGAATTTTTTTTTACGCTAGTCACAAATGTGCCAACCATAAAGCGTTAACACACACATTTGCAGTCTCTACAGTGTGACTGTCAAAACGATAATTTTGTATGGAGTGTCCGGGGTGTGGTAGAACTAAAGAGACCTAGGTTCGATTCACGGTCTCTTATTAACATTGCTTAACAATTTAACATAATCGAATCTATACTAATATTATTAAGCTGAAAAGTTTGTTTGTTTGTTTGAACGCTAATCTCAGGAACTACTGGTCCGATTTGAAAAATTATTTCGGTGTTAGATAGCCCCTTTATTGAGAAAGGCTATAGGCTATATATCATCACAATAAGACAAATAGGAGCGGAGCAATGCGGGTTAAACCACGAGGCACAGCTAGTATTACATAATAATTAATAGTTATAATGCTCAAAGTACACTCACAAACGCTAGTGTACCTACTCCTTACAATACTATTTTCCCATTGTTTACAATTAATCGGAAAATTCAAGTTTTTCCGGTTGAATAAATTAAATTTAATTATATCGATTTTTCCAATATGCCCCTTTATATTGATTATGATTACTGTCATAATAATTATTATTATAATGTTTTAGATGTCGATTAACCGGATTAAAATGTGTTTGTTTGTATGTTTACACGTGTTATAAAAACCCTGGAGAGTCAATTGCCTTATGATTGATGTATGAAACTTGTTTTAAGTGATTTAAAAAGGCGATTTTTAATTGTTCGTGTACAACTCGGTCATTTAATCTATTAATCCATTATATGATATGTTAAAGTAGATAATTTTATAAGTTCATGTTTAATTTTATAATATACCTATATCTAGACGTTTTAGGTTACGTAGTAACTGCAGAACATCATTACGTTACTCTTAAATTCCATTGCATTTTGAAGGAACCTCCATGTCTTCATTCTCACGTGGACCTTATAAAATATGTACTAGTTTCAGCTCGTAGCTTCACTCGCGTAGTACAATAATAAAAAGCCTATATGCTAATAGTATATTATTTTATACTTTTTGAAGTGAAACTTCTTTATCGGGGTTAGAAAAAAAATTAGTGTAACATTTTTTCGTTACGCGTGACATTTTTCCGTTACGCGCCATCTTTTTCTTATCCCTACCACGCGTGATTCGACGTATTTCTGTAAAATTGCATATAGTAAATTATTTTTTGAAAAATAAGGTCATAAAGAAGTTTCACTTCTTACGTGTGTACACTAGTACACGCACACATTTTTTTTCCTTTCATGTGTACACTGCCACTGAAATCAGTGGAGAGTCGTTTCGTAAATGTCCTCAGATCCCCAAATCACTGAGTATATATCCATCCATTTTGTACTGTATAGTAATATTTATTTATTTTATTGTTATAATAACTGTATTTAAATGTTAATGGTGCAAATTGTATTTTCTATCTTTTTCTTTCTTTCTTTCTAATACCTTAGAGGTAGCGCGCACGAGCAACTTTGTCTCCGCAACTATTTTGTCTCTCCCGTCAACTCTATAGGAAGTTGCGTCGCTACGTGCGCGCACTTTCTTACTAGCCCATAGAGTTGATGGGAGAGACAAAATAGTTGCGGAGACAAAAGTTGCTCTTGCGCGCTAGCTAATTTTAGTAACCAAAATAGTTTCAAACATCCGATCAACAGTGCATCGGTATTTACCCATCTCAACTAGCAAACGTCTATTTCTATCCTGATAATATTTCTCTTTTAAAAGCCTTTCGAGATAGCGACTCGAGTATCGGCTTAACATATTTATCAAGCAATTCATACGCTTTGTACACGGATTTTTTCAATAACTTTGCTTTATCGGCGTTTGAGTGGCCATTCAGTTTGTTTGTTGAACTGTATTGAAAATACAAAACCGATTGCAAGAAGGCTTCGAGTGTTTTTAATGATTGCGTTCGATGGTTCTATTGGTTTACGTTGATTTAATTTTTTAACTTCTAGAAGTTTGTTGATGTAGATCGGGCTTTAGAGTCGTTTATACTTTTGACACATAGATTGGTGTTAGAGCGGTCCGTGCACTGGCTGCTCGAGCAGTTAACGGCTGAATGAATGACTATAGTTCAACGCGCGGTCGCGGCTTCAAGTAGTTGGTGCAGATGAGCTGCTTGAAGCAGTCCGTGTACGGCCGGCCTTAACTATCGTTTAAGTTAATTAAAAAAAATACAAGAGTATGTCATTGTCAATGTCAAAGTAAGTTTAACAATTAAAAGTATTTTTAGCAAGATTTTATTTACACTCGACATTCGTAAAGTGACTCTATTATCTAAAACATTACCAAAAAGAAATAAATCTTTTTAAAAGTAACTTTTCCCAATTGACAGAAAATGGTTAAACCATATACATACTTACCTGAGACCTTAAGAGTTAAGTTAATAGTTAAAACATTAAGAAGTACGTGTATCCACAGTTACTGCAATTACAAATGAATTTCAAGTGTCAATATTGAATAGTAATTACCTTTTAAAGAAGTGACCGCAATGAATCATCCATTTTGAGTTTGAGTTTGATGTGACAAATATTGGTGTATGGACGCTAAATGAAGGGAACTGAAGCCTTGATTGCAAAGGTTTTTTGGATGACCTGATATTGTGGCCTCTCAGAATGTTTTACCTAAATTTATACTATAATATTATATAGCTGAAGAGTTAGTTTACTTCTTTGATTGTTTTATTTGTTTGTTTGAACGCGCTAATCTCAGGAACTACTGGTCCGATTTGAAAAATTATTTCCGTGTTAGATAGCCCATTTATCGAGGAAGGCTATAGGCTATATATCATCATGCTAAGACCAACAGCAGCGGAGCAATGCGGGTGAGACCGCGCGGCACAGCTAGTTGGTAATAATAAGGTTTTGTTTCCAAATGACCTAATATTGCTTTTAGTATGTTTTAAATTAGGAATAAGTAAAATAAATTATTGGTGATTTACTACTAATTATTACTCATAGTGCAGGGGTATTAAAGTACATCATAAATGCTACTAATCACATGTTTAGTTTAATGTACAGATTGTATTACTGTATTTTTTACGTTTCTATGGATCCATAACTCTATATTTATACTATTTATAGGCTTCCTTAAATATAACATTTATTATTTTTATTTTAAACTTCTTAAATCAGTACATTACTCACGAAACTGCAATAGATTTTTCTCTACATTTCTGAAAGTATCTAGTCATACTATTTCAGCATTATTCAATAATTACATATAAAAACAACGTACGTAATAATCTGCAACCCATCCAATCCCTGACCGCGCATACACACCCTTACCCTTCTTACTTACACATAATACGCTCACAGCACAGACATGACGTATATTAAGTAGACAACGCAAGTACCGCGATCTGTATGAAAACCAAGCGTGTCATATTTTTTGTACTGACCTTGACGCGTTATGACGTCACGAGCGCTTTTTATTAATTTCATTTTACGCTAAATCGATTAGGACGCCACTCGCGCGGCGATTCTAGTGTCGTCCTATCCCATCGAAGTAAATCGAAAGAAATCAGATCAAACTAGATCTATGTCTAAGAGGTAGTTAAATAAATGAATCGTAATCGATTACTAAATCGATTCAAGACAGAAAAATGATAATTACCATAGACAGAGGAATGATAAAATAAAGTTATAAACCTTTTAATATTCTAACAAGTAAACTAATGTGTTTTAGCTTTTTCTTACATATGCCCATTGAGTTACCATGTACTACGTACTAGAGAGGCCATCGAAAGAAAGTAATGAAACTGTCAATCAATCAATCTTTATGTCGTTGCATCGATCCATTTTTCTTTTATGTTCGGGTTACTTGGAAAACTGAAAAAAACAAACATAGTCTAAGCAATAAGGAGTTTTCTTAAAAAACTCCCAAGATGACACTTTAACTAATGGCGTCCATGTCATAATATTTATTTTTAGTACCTTTGTATTAAAATACTTAAAAGTTCTAGGTCAAGTCGTATTAAATGACAAAAAAAATCTATGCCTTTTTTTCTGAAAAATTGCTCCTTCAAATTATCATTTTTCTGTTCGATTATAAAATCGATTAGAATCGAGAACTGTTGCATCAAATGAACATCACTAACCACAAAATTGGACAGAAAAATGAGAACAGAAAAATGAGAAGACGCTATTCATTGCTTGTTATCATACGACGTGATCTTTACCGTGCCAAGTAAAAGCCGCAATGTATTCCGAATCATTTCGTATGATTTGGTATCCGTGTTTGTCACGATCGTTTTCCACAGATATTCTTTATTTGATTTTAAAATAAATAGTGCATATTCTGATTAGAAAATTACTTACCGGTGGAAGGAAACATCTCTGCTAACTCGGCCACTCACAGCTGTGGAGTTTCTACAGTTTATAACGGCGCAATTCGGCATTTTACTTTATTCAGCTTCACGTCTTTCCTTGGCGAACTGCAAGCGCGGACTGAGTGTAGGCCAGCGTCAAGTAAGTTTCATAAACTTAGTTTGGACACGGGAAGTACATACACTCGCTTAGTCTATCTTGATACATGTCTGTGGCTCACAGATTTCTCGAGGGATCGTGAATTATTGTCTAATCTTTTATTCGGCTAAAATGTGGTCGTTCTGGGATGCTGCATTAACCTAACTCTTGGTTTGAGTGATAATAGTTTAAAAATTGATATTATGTTGGGTTTTGTATATATTCTTACTAGTGTAGTAAGTGACTTTGTTCACGTGGGAAACTAAAATTAATAAGTTTTTCTTCATAACTGAGTTGAATTAAAAAGTAGCCTGTAGGATACTGGGTGTCCCAAGAAGTAGTGATATACTGAATCTGGGAGGTAGAGGACCTAGAGGACTACCTGAATCATCCCCATGTATGTTATGCGATTTTTCGTATTTTCGGAGTTATGACCTTTTTTCCAATTTGTAGCCTACATTTTTATGTAAATCTCATTAAAATCGGTTCAATACAAAAACAGAAGAAACGTAAAAACTGTATTTATTATGAATTGAGAATATTGTGTTAAATACTTATATAAAAACCTCCGCCAGTGCTATAGCGATTCTAGTGTCATGCAATACGTCAAAAGTCGTTTGCTATTTTAGTAAAAAAATGCTGTCTTGTGATATTAAAACGCTGTAAAATTTGTTCCCGAAAACAAACAAAAAGATAAAACATCGTTTTACAGGTTTTCTGTAGATTATTTGGCCTATATAATTTTGTATACAAATAATAATTTTACATATACGAAGGAATACAAAACTTCAACGTATGCTGCCAGTATTATGAAAATGAATTTGCCATTTTTATGGGTAAAACGGTAAAATGGTTAAAAGATCTTCGGGGTAGTGCTTTTCGATCTTGAATGTGATTAAGTATTTGTATAGTGCAATAAAGGTTCATGATCATTATTATATAATTTTAATAAGCTTAATACTTTTTTTTGTTACTTTTATATATGTAGCTTAAAAACGTCAGTCGTTTTCGCCCGCGATTTAATTCATTTGAACTCCGTGATGGATATGACAAAATTATTATTATTCAGGAATTATATTTATTTATTATCCAGTAAAGCAGCTGACAATGTGGATGTCGTAAGGTGTCACTGAAAATCAGTGTTAAGGTATTATGCCTCAGGTATCCTGAGTGGCTTCCTTTATTAGTGCAAGCAACCATACATAAATTTATGTTTTCCATTACCTATTATTCATAATTTACAATGCTATTGTTGTGTGTTTGTGTGTATTGGAATAAATGGTTTCTTCCTTCTTTCTTTCTAAAAATAAAATGTCCCGTGTTCTCAACTAAAAACTACCGCTATCCGCATTCATATATTTTGAAAATAAAAAATAATATAGGTAATCATTGTAATTTTGAAACATTTTTTTTATGTAATTTATTTAATTAAAAATTTATCATTTATGTAACTAATGAATTTTTACAATATTATAAAAAAATTATCATAAACAAGAATTTATATTAAAACTAGCGGTCCGCCCCGGCTTCGCCCGTGGTACCTACATGTTTAAACTATCCTATATCTCAAGTTGGATCGAACTACACATGGTGTGCGAATTTTATTATAATCGGTTAAGTGGTTTAGGAGTCCATTGAGGACAAACATTGTGACACGAGATTTATATATATGTATGTATAAAGATTAAAACCTGACAGCTAATTTATGTAGCCGACTACCATAATAATTCAGATGATTGCAATGTCACCTTATAAATCAAAATCGGTTCAGCGGCTTATACTGCAGGGCGTGCCAAAGAAATATTATACATAGATACACTCGAAAAACATAACCCTCTTTCTTCCGTAGTCGGGGAAAATTTTGGGAAATTTTTCAATATCTGGTAACATAACATCCACACAGAAGCACCGTGTACGTACAGTGCAGCGGCGAAATGACAGCACACATAGCTTTATGGAAATGACGATATATTATTCGGTTTAGTTCGGCAACGCTCCATCTGTCTTTTATTTTGTAATCTAAGATAAAAACTAAATCGTGTTTTCAATAACTTGTAAGGTCATTTTTTAATCTGTAATAGTCACGTAAAAACAACACAAGAAAAATATATTATTATTCTCTATAAAAAGTGAAGTCCCGTGTCCCCTAGTGGGGTAAGGGGCAGATGCATTCTACATCTGTTTCACTGATCGATTTTCTTTAGGGACAAGTAGGTGATCAGCCTTCCGTGTCCTACCAGACCAAGATTTTTTTTTCTTCGTCTCCACCGGGAATCGAACCCAGGACCCCTCGGTGCTACGCTCACCCGTCAACCACTGTACCAAGGAGGCGGTCGGATTATTCTCTATAGCAACGTAGTAATATCAAATAAGGAAAAATTAATTATTAGAAATATCATATTATACGATACTAGCGACCCGCCCCGGCTTCGCACGGGTGCAATGCTGATACTAAATACACTACAGAAAAACTGTGAACGTTGTGTATAAAAACATAGCGGCCCGCTCCGGTTTCGCATGGGTATAAAATATATAGCCGGGCGGCCGATCGGTACCGCCGCAAACGCTACGTCCCGCAATTTTTAAATCTGTTATATCTTCGAAAATATTCACTTAAATCATACGGTGTAAAGGGCCATATAGATCTATATTAAATGAACAATGTATTCAAGGTATTTAATTGGTTAAGGATTAATGCTGTATTGGTTAAAATCGCTTCGAAAATTAGCCATTATTTGTCGTAAAAAGTAAATGACAAAAAAAAGTTATTGTGGGTTATCCATAAGAGATAGACATATACCATCGCGGACTTTTCTGTAGACCTTTTCAATATGTATAATACTTAGTACATTATTTTGATAAAACTCGTAGAGTTCAGCCTGCGTTTGCAATATAAGCGGAAAAAATGTAATTTTTTACGACATCACATTAGAAACCTCAAAAATAACAGTACTTCTCTACTATTTAATGGATGTTATTATACATATAAAGCTTCCTCTTGAATCACTCTATCTATTAAAAAAAACCGCATCAAAATCCGTTGCGTAGTTTCAAAGATTTAAGCGTACAAAGGGACATAGGGACAGAGAAAGCGACTTTGTTTTATACTATGTAGTGATAATTGGAAAGTTACTCGTTAATTATTATGAGTCATATATAAATGTTCCTAATGGCAATTTATTCTTTACTAGCAATACGCCTTGGCTTCACCTGGATTGAGATGGTATAAAAATGAAAGAAAAATGGCGTAGTCTAATTAAATAAAATTTAGTTCCCAGCTTGTGAATCAATTTTCAAAATTAGTTAAGTAATTTTTGATAAATAAATATTAAAAATTTACAAAAATAATAAATATACATAGGTAACTTTATTTTTAATATTAGCGTAAATTAGTGGTAGATTTTGTTATAAGATATATTATATTTTCAAAATCGGTAAAAAATAAAAAAAAGGCATTGAAAGCATAGGAAAAAACATTTTTCTCTAAAATTTTAGTGTAGTTTTGTAAACATATCAAAGAAATTTAGGCATAGCATTCTGTATCAGTTACACCATTATTTTATTATATGCGTCAGAACCTGATATTGAGTTAGAATAATCGACATTTTATTCCAAGAAATAAATTTATTATTATCAATAGACACATACGTGACTGAATTAAGGTCAACGATAAACAATGTTAATACCTAATTACCTAAAGTGGATTGCATGCAAATTACATCAGTAAAAAGTTACCTTCAGTTTTTTTGAAGTTATGTTTGTGTACAATACTAGCTTTACACCCGCGGATTCGCCCGCACAAAAGAAAAACCCGCATAGAGCCTGTTCCAGTGGGATTTCCGAGATAAAACCAATTTCCTCTCTCAGGTGTCAATCTCTCTAGAAAATTTCATCCAAATCGGTTCAGTGAGAGGCGTGAAAAAGAGACTGAGTTACTTTCGAATTTTCGAGTCACTGCATGGAATTTATAATATTATTAGTTAGGATTGGTGTTTGTTTTTGTTAATGATATGATTTTTGCTTCGACAAATTAACATAAAATTTTCCATGCAGATAAGGTAAATAAGTATTGCGTTTTTTTCGGTTGTTTATTTCGTCAGTTAAATAAGGTTCAGAATATTTAATGTCTTCAACATTACACTACTCAATTCTAAAACTTAAATGTGGTAAGTTCGATTCCCGCGTGATTTTTTGTTATTATTTTTTTTTTACTTAAATTACCTACATTATAAACACTCATCAAATACAGGGGCACTATAATTATTATCATTAATGTCACCTTTAGTTCACACTTCGGGGAATTAAAATGAATCTTTAATTATTAAGTATGCTATCAGTTACCAGTAATAAAGAGTAAAGTTCAAATAAATTATGTTGATATTGCAATAGTTTTCCTTATAGTGTTTATTAAAAATAAACAATGAATAAAGATTGCTATTCACATTCCGTTCCTTGATTAGTTATAATCGTTAAATAAATAATCTATTATTTAAAAATATATTTTTTCTATTTAAATTATTTTAATTAATTTAAATAGAAAAAATATATTTAGTGTAGTGTTTAGAAATGGTCGTCTATTTTAAGCCAATGCTCATATTTCTTAAAGTTTAATGTAATCTTCCAGCGGTAGTTGGAGACACACATAAGGAAATAACTCGTATTCTTTTATATTTTGTTGTTTTACGTTTTACCAAATACATTTACAATTTTATCAAAATCTAACCCTAAACTTAGTTATTAATTGCATGACACAAGCATTCAAAATACTGTCACATACAATTGCTAATTCTCTGATTTCACAACACCTAATATTGCGTCAAAAAATAGCAAATACGTCGCAATTTTTTCTCACCAATTGCGTCTTTTAGTCGCACCTTGAATGGCCACCTGCCTAGTGCCTACGTGACAGCAGACAGTAGGACGCCTGCAGAAATCGATACATCGGATCATGTGCATCGATGCATCGATTTTATGCCTCGATGCATTCGATTATGTCATACATCATATTACAAACAGACAGTGTCGATTCATCTTTGGTTTAGTCAATAGATAGAAGGTATTGGGTGAAATTCTATGGCCCTATATTTGGGACCCCAGGGCCCTGGATGAATAGGTCTACAGATACGATGTTGTCATAAATTGTATGCAGTTCTTACAAAGGAGAATGACCACGGGTGGTATCGGTAAAATTTTTGTTGTGCCACGTATTCGTGATATTGTTAATTCCTATTTGTATTTATAATGATCATATGTATCGCTATTAAGTCTTAATTATACCGGATAAATTGAAATAATAGTAAAAGTTTGTGTTTTGAAACATGTATGACCACGTATGGAATCGGTAAAATACTAGTTGTGTCACGTGTTCGTCATATTGTTAATTCCTATTTGTATTTATAATGATCATATTTATCACTATTAAGTCGTAATTATACCGAATAAATATAAATAAAAGTAAAAGTTTTTGTTTTGATACATACCTATATCTATCTCTCTTGCAAGCGTCATATGTCATAGGTAGTTTCTATTTGAAATGAATGTGTTCGACGCATTGATCGACGTTATTTATTTTGAAATAATGTTTACTACGATTTACTTTTCGCATTTGTCTTGTAAATTAAAATATTACCTATGTAATAAATGTAAAACTTAACATTCATCGTTAGTTTAAACTCGATAAAGTATTTTTTTGAAGTGTTGAATAAATCTATTGTTTTATTTTTATTATCGCGAACTGCGGCTTATTTACATAAAAACTTTAATCGTTTCTAAAAGTACTAACATCAAGCTTTAAATTGAGCTATATTTCATCTTGACACAATAAGTTTGATTGCGATACCAAGTGCCATAGTCACTTGGGCAATCTCCTTTCATCTATTACTGTATTATATAAATTACTTATATTCGAGTATGACTCATTAATTCAATGCTAGTATAATTTGATGTTTTTTTTCACTGCATATTCTCCTGTCCAATATATTATATTATTCCTTTGAAATACTACACACACTTACAGTGTTTATTTTCTAATATAATATTTTACAAGAAGAAAATATTCGGATATTAAGTGATATAAACCACATGGTCATTATTATAAGTTAGTTACTAATAATAATTATGGGCCTTTTGCAGTGTTAATTCGCTACTGCCTAGAAGTCTAGGTGTACAAATATTAGCCCTCGAAATCTGTATAGGTACGTATATCTATACTGATATTATAAAGCTTAAGAGTTTGTTTGTTTGAACGCGCTAATCTTGGGAACTACGGGTCCGATTTGAAAAATTATTTCGGTGTTAAATAGTCCATTTATCGAGGAAGACTATATATCATCACGCTAAGACCAACAGGAGCGGAGCACTGCGGGTAAAACCGCGGAGCACAGCTCGTTATGTATATTAAAATAACATGAGACTATGAAGAAAGGTGACCTCTTCAAAGGGTTTTGAAAAAACCTGTTTTGGATGAGAACATACATATTACTGAATATAGTAGAGCTGCCTTTTTTATACATTTTATTATACAAAATTAACATTAAATTGCTCATAATCTTCTAACAACCCTCATCTCCATTGAAACGCGAAAAAGCTGTTATTAAACACAATCGACTCGTATATTTCTGAAACTTTTCAATTCTCCTCAGAAGCAAGGAATTATATTTTTACAGAAGATATTCTCGTCACAAATAAGCCATTTCAGTGTGTTCTTGTAACTTTTATTTGCAGAAGCCGACGTATCATGCGACTCTCGATAGAAACTCGCAATATTACAATATTCGTAGACTGTTGCCACAGAGTAGATGGATGTAGAGGCGGTAATTTTTTTTTTCACATTTCACTTAGAGCTTCTCTGCTCAGTAAATTAGGCCGTAATATTTTTTTATAGGTTGTACTTACGGGTCGATGTGGTGGGTAGAGATTCATTCATCAAAATAAATAAAATCGGATCGGATTTAACATCGTAGAGCTTACAAAAAATGTACCTCCCGAATAGAATCTACTATCACAATTGACACTAGCCTATACTTGTACAGTGTACTCTTTATTCTGTCACTGTATTTAAAAACATTTTCTGTCGGCTAGAAATTTACATAGAGCACCTTATTCATAATAAAATGAATAGTTTCAATGAAGAGTTATCATATAAATGATAAAAAAGATCATCTATAAAGTGTCTCTATATATTTCTACTCTGTACCCACTATAAAGCCACAACAGACGCTGCACGTCGCACGTCAAATTAGCGTCGCGTAGCGGCATCGCGTATTACACACTTTTATTTGCCTCTAACAATCACTTGCGGAAAGCGATGCTTTATTATTATAATATTAGAATGATTCAGTATTATAATACTGAAGTATGATTAAGTATTATAGTTGTGAAGTACCTATTATAAATGCGAGGCTTTTATTTATCTGAAGAAAGATATATTACCTATAAGCTCTTTAAGCAGTATTATAACAAATTTTTATAAATAATCTGAAAAAAATTGTTATAATTTGCTAACACTTGATTTCCACATAGCTTCGCTCGCATGCTCAAAACAAGTTCTCTAGATAATGTGATATTTTACCGGGGTAATAAGCAGCCAATATTACTATCTAGTCTCCTAGACTATTCTCAAACACAAAAAGTATATATATGTATGTATATCATAAAATTTCTCCGCTGCGACCAATAAGAAGGAATACAAACACACTTATGCATTTATAATATTAAGTAAGGATAAATGAAGTAAGGATTAGACTATTAATTTGTATGGTACAATAATTTGTTAAATAAATAATTTAAATGCCTACACAGCTGCTAAAATATGACTGAAAAACGACTGCAAAAATGCCAATTTTCCAATACTTGAATGTGAATATCCAACATAATATAATATGCTTTATTTGTAAAGCACAGTTTGAAATCCTCTGCCTTGATTGCATATAGCAGATTATATTATGTGCTCTGCTCTCTTTCAGCAAATAATAAGATGATTATTATTAATTAATATCTAATTTTATCCCCCTTATCGAATACATTTACCTGTAAAACTTAAAAAAAAAAACAATTAATTCCCACTTACCTGTCACCATTATAACGGTTAATTACTTTTCGTGAACATTTTAATCAAGAGTCGATTTTTACAGCAATTAGAAACAAAGGCCGTAATTGGTCGTTATCAGTTTTAGGGCGTGTTTAACATTTAAACCAATGTTTAAACCTTAGTCATTAAGCCGCTATAAATTTCAAGTGCAATTTGCACATGCAATTAAAATTTATCAAGCATGGCGAATGTGTAATTAAATCTACGCATATATGTTAAATATACGGGTTGCATCTTTGTTACCAACAATTGGGTTTGCACAGAGTAATGAGTGGATAGGGGTGACGATCATTTTTATTTATTTTTTGTATTAACCTTGTTTCGTATTTCTAAGTTAATTGTAATAAACTGCCACAAAATTTACAGGTATATCAAGTATATATAATTAGTAAGGTATATCAAGCTTTACTATCACTAATAATGTTTATAAATGCGAAAGTGTGTTCGTTTGTTTGTTTGTCTTTCTTTCACGTCGCAACGGAGTAATTTAATAGTATGATTTTTGTGTCCGGAAGTAGGCAAGACAGTGACATAGGCTTTTAAACTATTTCTTATATTATTTGTTAGTAAATTTACTATGTTAATTTAATGCCACTTTGTAGCTAAGAGTAGAAAATGTCTTATTTTTTTATAATAATTAAAATAAAAAAAATCCCATAAAGAAGCTTCGAAAATATCGATTCTAAGCAGCATTTAATATTATATTCGTTACATAGTCTGTGGTGTTACAGACTGGATTTCCGGTGTATAATTAAAAAGTAATTCGCGTAAAGTTAACAAAAGCGCATTAATAATACCGAAGTGCAATTAATTCATTTAACAAAGGTGCTATTGTTTTTATTGATACAACTTGTTGCCTGTGACTCCACTTGTACCTACCTACCAAATTTTCTATGATTCCATAAAAATCAGTTTTATAATTCAAAACTGTTAGCAAAAAATATAGACGCAAATACGTAACGGAAAAACTTTAAGATTTAAACTACTAGTAAATATTTAACCTGAAAGCCACTAAATTTGATTTTAGTTGACTCCTGAAAAGCAAGATAAAATTATTAATAATTTTTAAAGAATGGCAAAAAAATTTGTCATGAGTCGGGATTCGAACCCGTACCCTTCGCCGTAACGTGGCAATTTATTTTAATGCGACCAATCTAAAAAATAAAGAGAGAACGAAACATTTATTATTCTCTAAGCACGATTCTCTGAACACCAAAAAAGTGTAAATATTTAAAATAATCTGATTCTAAAGTTAAGATCGAATCTTTTCACCCGGGTTTGAACCCCTGACCTTGCACTAAGCACCAGACCGTAACGATCACAAAGTTATCAATTTCCACAGAACTTAAGAGTTTATCTCGAAACTTCAACTTTATGCTAATAAGGAATATTCTAGCTTACACTTAAGTCCAAACTTGAGCGGCTTTTATTTGAAATTTTGCAATATATTTGCTAATCGTTTGGCGAGAAAGTTTTTAGTTATATTTTAAGTAATTATTTTAAAAGGTAAATTAAAATTCTAGTTTCAGCTTGTAGCTTTACATCGAGACGATAATTTATATTTATGCCATACTTCTTTTAAATTTGTGCAAAAGAATAAAAAAAAAATCATCATTAGGATATCTTTATTACGTAGGTAATTTACTTTATACATTTGTAGATTTGCCAACGTCATCACAGATGAGCTTAAAAACTAAAGGAGATTTGCTCACTTGCACTGTAAAAGATGCAAAATTTAATGTTTCTACATAGTCAGTCAATTACTTAATCGTTAAATTTCATCTTTTCAAACATAAATACTAAAACAACAACACTATTTCTCCAACACAATCCGAATCACGCCAATAACAAAATAATCCAATGAAACCGGTAAGAAACCCGTCATAAACAAAATTAAACCCCAATTACATGAAAAACAATAAAAATTCGGTAGCAATGGTAATGGGTATTGTTATGTGGGTATCATATTTAAGATGGGGGTTGTAATGTGTTCATATTGTCATTTTGTTTGTTCCTGTGGGAATTAATTTGAATTTAATGTGTAAAAGTGTAACCTTACACGAAAAAAAATTCGAACATGTAACAGTGTATCGATATATTTAGATAGATAGTAGTAGTAATTGGTAAAACTATGTTATAATGTTTAAAAAGTGCTTCTAGAAGAAGTCTAAAAAAAATGTGTGCGTGTACTAGTGTACACACGTAAGAAGTGAAACTTCTTTATGACCTTATTTTTCAAAAATATTTACTATATGCAACTTTACAGAAATACGTCGAATCACGCGTGGTAGGGATAAGAAAAAGATGGCGCGTAACGGAAAAATGTCACGCGTAACGAAAAAATGTTACACTAAATTTTTTTCCAACCCCGATAAAGAAGTTTCACTTCAATAAATAATTAAATGTTTGAGTTTGATTAAAAATACTATTTGTTCACAATTGATCTTATTAAGTGTTTAAGTATGAATACATTGCTTTTCTGTTAATAATTAAATTAATGACCGATGGCGGTGGTGATGATGACAAAAATGAAGATGACAATATTGATACTTCGGAATAGTGATACAATAAAAAAAAAATCGTAATATAATTTCCTACTACCATTAACAATGACGCAAAATTAAAATAAACAAAATTCTAATCCCGTGTATGAATAAATTTCCATGAAATTAAAATTAAAATCTAAATCGTTTCATGCAAACTTTTATAACTAATTGCGCCCTTTAGTTTGGCTCACATGGTACCTACAGTATTTAGAAGAAAACTACCATCCAAGTAATATTTCCTAAAAATAGACCTACTCTTTTAATTCTAATATAAATAGAGCTAAAAACTAATAATACTACCTGCATTACACTCCAACAATGATATTACATATACAACATCATATTATTACTAAACCTTTTTCAATTCCATACAAGTATATTAAAGATGAGTACACACAAAGATTCTTTCCATACAACTAAAGCCAAGTACACACAAATCACAAACAGCAAAAGGGCAAGATATACCTGTTACAATTCCTTCCATACAACTAAAGCCAAGTACACACAAAATCTTTCCATACAACTAAAGCCACGTACACATACATCGCGATAAAAACAAAAAAGCTCATCTACACCCAGCCTTACTGCACCCAGGTGCATGGTACAATTTGCGTATGCTAATTCGGTCTGGCCCGATTGTTTTCCGTATTGATTTATAGGCTCGTATCAGACACATCGGTATTAAGTATGACAATTAGTTACATATTACAGTAATAGATTTTGGGCTTTTATTTATGGTGGTAATATAGGATCAGCAATTTGAATGAACTGGTCAGCATTTTAATAGAATCAAATTAAGCAATTTGTGGATATTTTGTCATGAAGGACTGTAAAACAAAGTGTCCTATCCATCTAATATATGAATGGTGTCTAGAAAACAACGTCTATAAACCTGGGGAGTTACCATAGTGTCTTTTTTTTATTGGCAATAGGGAAGCGCTTGACCACAATCTCGCCTGATGTTAAGCTGAGATGTGGTCTAAGATGGAACCAGCATCCCTAGAAGGTACCTGTTCACTCAACGCTTGAAGTCTCATAGCAATCTTATTTCCAGTCGGGAAAAGTAATGGTTACTTATATGGCACTGTTATTTTTCCATACTGGATATAATACTGCTATAAGATATCACGATACATGCTGGACAAAAGGACTTTTAAAGCAAGAATTTAACTCTACAAGATAAATAGAAAAGATATTTAAAATGGAACACAACATTTATTTATGCGTCAATAAAATCCATTTCCCATACAAAGTTTTGGGAAACTGTTTAATTAATATCGATGTAAGCCTATTTGCTCAGATGCTATAAGCCTGTAAGTCAGCAGACCGCGTGCGTGCAAATTATATAACATTATGTACATACATGCATCGATTCCATTAGCGATAACCAAGGTTAAGCGATCGTAGCGTAGGGTGGTTTTGGATGGGCAAAATGAAATGTAATGAAGATGGAAATGATAACTCTTTTGGAAAAACAGTGTTGAAAGATGGTTTACATCTTTTAATTTTATGAGTGACATTTTTAGGGATATTCTAAGATATATAAAAGCTATCTTGTTATTACTTAAACCATAAAA
This sequence comes from Colias nastes, assembly GCA_907164665.1. NCBI lineage: Eukaryota > Metazoa > Arthropoda > Insecta > Lepidoptera > Pieridae > Colias > Colias nastes. The sequence goes on from CAJQZM010024825.1 coordinate 26,300, forward strand.
GTCTTCAGTACGTTTCATGATATTTAGGTTTCTGTGATATAACTATGCTTTATGTTATACCAATAAGGGCTGATTTTTCAATCCTTGGTTAAAACTTATTCATCGAATAACGTATTAGACTACCATTTCAAAAATATATTCTAATTGTCCGTATTTGACAGTTTACAGGTGACATTTTAAAATGTTCGTGTAATACTTTATTGGACGGATAAATTTTTTACCAAGGATTGAAAAATCGGCGCTAAATGTATTAATTATCTACATTTACACATGCTAATATAGATATTTTCCATAAATTATTTGGACGGTAGTTTGAATTCTGTCTCGCAAACAACTCAAAAATCCCGCTTTACTTGTCCACTTGGAATAAAAACATCAAACAGACTCACAAAAGAGGAATCCCTTAAAACTCATAATCCGAAATAAGTGCACTAGCGAAGTAAGAGCTTTATCGACCGGATTTAAGATACCGAAGAGGTATACCTAAATAAGTAAATGCAAACAGTGATGTAAGCTTTCGCCGCATTTCCATGCAAATGAAGGTGGATGTATTTGCGCAGTGGACGAGCGTAATGCTGGGTTCTGTAATGGTATGTGTGGAGTATTTTTTGATGGATAGTGGCCTTTGTATGAGTGAAAGTTGATGGCTGGACTTTGGGATGTGTGTAAGTTGATGTGTGGAATTGTAGGCGAGTTAAATAGGTCTGATTTTTAGGATTATTTGGATAATGTATGTGATATTAATTTTTCTTCCTCAGGAGTTGTACGTAGAGTATGAATGCTTTACATGGACTTCCAGCTGAACTAGATATATTATTATTAAAATTGCCCTGGTCTTTACCTTATTTTATTGAAGAATCACAGATAAATTACAATTTCATAACTTTACACTAGAAACTTAAATGTTTTCACTTGAAAAAACTTCTACTAAATATTGTTGGGCTACACCAATTTTAAATGAAAAATTAACATTTTTAACACCTGAAATGCTTTTTTAATTTGGTTCTAAAGTTATCATCGTTACAGACTGGTCTTTCTTACTCTATTAACTATCCTTTTCAAACTTCTAATCTAAATTAAAAATACTAAAAATATTAGCAGAACCCTAAATCTATACTTCTTTTTCACAGGCTATTTGGCACGAAACGGTCACTCGGCGCCGTTTTATTTCCTCTGCTGTTTCGCTCCGGGCTTTCATACGTTTCAATTGAATATTAAAATTATACATATTTAAATTAGAATATTGATGGGAGAAAAGGTTAGTTTTGTTTTGAATGTAATTACAGGACAGTTCATACGAGTTACGGTAGGTACTAATAGTATCTATATTACGTTCCTTTGATATAAATAATTTAGATGTAAAATATATGTGTATTTGTTATGTATGCAATGTCATAAAATATCATGTATGTGTAGGTAGGCAGAAATATTTATTAAAAAACAGTTTGCATTGATCTAGCGTGTTTCATTGACGTCCCTTTCATATTTAACATATCTTTGGTTGAAGACGAGGGGCGATATATTTATCGTGCAAACAAATTTTCCTCCAACACTGAAAAATCGTTTTACAGAACGGTCTAGATCGAATATTGTGCATAGATATCACTATTTTTCTTTATGACGCTCCTAGCCGGCCACGGCTTCGCCCGCTTTGTCTAAAACCCAATAAATTATATACTTAAACCAGTTGAATCACACTATCTATTAAAAATACCGTATCAAAATCCGTTGCGTAGTTTACATAGGGACAGAGAAAGCGACTTTGTTTTATACTATGTAGTGATGTGCTATTTCATTTAATCGTGTCCTTTTGTTTTGTGTATTCATAGTACTTGATTATGTATGTATGTTTCAGGAAATAGGACATTCCTATACATTGGAACACATAAAAGTGTTGGTCCAACTGACCCCTCGTCGTGTCGATATTAATTCGTCCCAGAGGACTTGAAGAATGATAAGTGAACTGTTTTCGCTTTTGTCAAGTGTTATTGTAACATTAATTATGTATTAAATTAATAATTTCTGAAACTAAATGTTGTTTTATTCAATAGGTACCAACTGAATTGTTACTTGTTTATTTTTCATTGAATGAACTTCTTTTCTAGATACATCGTATTATTTACGTTATTATAGATTATTAAAAATCCTAACAAAGGCAAGACTCTCTTTCTTTCCTTGTTTTAGTATTTTATACCTATGTAGTTGTCCTTCAGTAACACGTGATGCTGCAAAAACAATTGGTGCCCATTAAGAAGATTTTACATATAAGAATAATTAAAATCAGTTCATCGTTTTTTACTTAATCCATACCAGATATACAAACATTTGTTTTACTTACCATATTATTTTACTACTACGTTTGAAAAAAAAACTCGCATAGTTCCCATTCCTGTCAGATTTCCGAAAAAACCTATCATATTATGTGTTAATCCAAGTTACCCTCTATATTTATTGTGTGCTAAATTTCATTGTTATCGGTTCAGTCGAATTTGCGTGAAAGAGTAACAAACATCCATACATACAAACTTTCTCATTTATAATATTATAGTAAGATATTTTACATACATTTTATCCTACAAAAAACAAACTCTCAGCTAATTCAATTCATTAAAAGCACCGTACCAAGGACCGACGGGGAGGAAAAAATCTCAAAAAGTTTACTTTGTAAAACCCTGTACAAGCCAGCCTTATTAATGAGCAATTAATTAAATTTCCCCGACCAACTACCAAGGAAAAATTACAGTGTACGACAAAGGGTTTAAAAATGTCGCAAATTAATAACTCTCTAGACAGGAGTATGACTGGTATTAATATTCGATTATATATTGGTTTAATTTAGATTTTAGAGTGTCTGTCAAAGTACATAATTAATTACGCAGTTTCGTTTTATTAAAAACTAGCTTTCCGCCGGCGGCTCCGCCCGCGGTTTCAAAGAAAAACTCGCATAGTTCGCGTTCCCGTGGAATTTCCGGGATAAAACCTATCCTATATTACTCGTGGATAATGTAGCTTTCGAATGGTGAAAGAATTTTTAAAATCGGTCCAGTAGTTTATGAGCCTATTCATTACAATCAAACAAACAAACAAAGTTTTCCTCTTTATAATATTAGTGTAGAAGTGTAGATACATGATACAAAAAAGTGCATGTTTTTATTATTTTTCACAGCATAATTGTTAGATTTCAACAATTATTTATATTTAATCTGACATAATTGAATATTTAAATTTAAATTTGGTTCTAATAATAGAGCCTAAAGGAGAATGCCCATTTTTGGTACTGGTTTTTCTCATGCATCAAGATAACAATAATATTAAAAAAAATCTTGGCAATTTAGAGGCCTTCTTACCATCGGAAAATATATTTTGAACAGGGAATGTTTTGTAAAATCTAATAAGACATGTAATTGTTTAGATCCGTTACTATAGATTTCGTATCCATTACCGCTTACATCTGAACATATAGTGTTGCCATAGTAAATATTTAAGTGTATTAATATCGATTATTGTTTTCATTGAATTACAAAAAAATCAATTAACATAAAATCACTCTTTATGGTGTTGTTTATACACTGTAGGTTGTTTTAACATAGATAGTGTAGTAAAATACTTGATTCCATGCAAAAAATGTTTCTTAGAACAATCTGTCAAAAAGAGTTGACAAAAAGGAAGGCGTTTTATCCATGGCGACACACGGCAATAATGTTATGACGCGTTTAAAGCCACTAACCGGCCAAAATCGGCCGTTCAGAGTGTAAAACGCGTTCAGTTTTCGTTGATGAAATTCAAATGGTGACTTTAAACTGGGTTACAGCGCGTAAAATGGTTTAGCTTGGATTGATCGCGCAAATTCATCGGTGAAATCAGCCCTTAGTCTTTTATGATGTAATTATACAATGGCATCTACATTAAAAAAAAGCACCCTTTTCAACATAGACTAAACTGATGACAACAATAAAATGACTATCGAACTATAACATACTGATTTAGTTACGAGCAAATAATGTACGTAGGACGCGTGACGGTTTAAACGTGATATGGCAACATTTGTCTTACGGATTAAAAAAAAGATGAATCTGTCATATCAAACGTCACATCACATTGTGATCGCCGCTTTTCTTGTGTTGATTGAGTTTACTCTCCACTTTAATAGTGTTTTAATATCGAATTGTGTGAAAGTAAGCAAAAGACATTTTATCTTTGCTGATTTGTCAACGACAGGACGTTTTTACAATAAAGTGCCAATAGTGTAATTGCACTAGCGCAATAACGCTGACGACAGGACGTTTTATTTTAGAGGTGTTTATACTTTTTTATAATAAATAAATCTATATGAGCTCTATTGGCATTTTATTAATCTATATTTAGGTTTTCTTGAAATCCATCTCAGGAAGATTTCTGGTGCCTACCTACACTATCCGATGAACAGATAGACTTTGTCTGAAAGCATAAGCTCTACGCATAGATTAAATACGATAAACGAAAAATAACCTTCAGACGATAAAATACTACCTAAATCACACATAAACCTAACTAAATCGGGGTTATTTAAGTTTTGAGGTTATTTCACATTTTTCTCAATATCTTGAAAACCCCTGTTTTTATCACAAAAAAATCAATTGGTAAATATCTTTTGAATATCGAAGAACCCTCCAAAACCACTCTGGCATTGACGCAACACTATACTGTGGTCCATACTTTCATGGGCATTCTCCTTTGTACGTACGTAGTTAGGTACTTATATAACATAATTCAGGCTCTGGCAGGTACGAACTACGAAGGAATAGAACTAGATGTTAAAAATTTGAAATTACCCCGGAAAGCTAAATCATATACACATTCCACACATTATTTTATATTGTTAAATGTTATGAATCTATAATGATTAAAAAATCAAAAATATGATACAAATAGCTTTTACATTTAAAAAATCATCAACATCGGTAAAACGAAAGAAAATTTGCGTTAAAATCATTTTCCTTAACTAAAATACCGTTCCACCGTTGTTTTTAAAGCCGTGCACTATTTTCGAGTTTAGTTTTAAAGCCGGTCGTTTACTATAAATCGTGGAGCTATAACGAGATAAAAGCATTCGAGTTAAAATTCAAATTTTCATCGAAAAATCTGCAATCGTCGACTCGACTTAAACTAGTCATGTCACTTGCTATCAAATGCAGTTAAGGCTGGGGACTGACGAGACGGTAGCGTTTTGTGTGTGGTTTTATGTAGATCGCAATGAAGTTTGATGTGTCCCTTGGAGGGTGTGGTTAAACTAAATTTACAATTTTTGAAGTGAAAACTTCTTTAGCGGCGTTGGGTATAAAATCTTAAACTCGCGTCAGGACACGTGGCCTGATCGAAAAAGCGTA